>VTPC01004561.1:30905-59997 GCA_011009095.1 Ignelater luminosus
TTTTTTTATATTATATTATACTCAGACATAATGGAAATCAGTTTGTGAGATTTAAAAAATGTACAAGACCAAAAAAGCCCAATCTTGGCGTTTTGATTTGTGCAGAATGAAACAGTTCTAGATTTGGAAATGACTGGAGTTCATTTAGATGAAGTCCAAATGGAAAAATAAAATATTTTATACTGATAGCGTTAGATGATGTAGAAAGAGAAGACCGCAAGGACAGAAACCAAACGAGGAAGACTCAATCAAATCAAAAACAAAAGCAGGAAGTTGGTCATGAAATTAATCCTTAGATTGTTAATTGTTATAAATGATAAACAAACACATTTTGATTGATAAGTGCCAACAAAAATGTATCTGTTTACAAATTATACCAAAATATTGTCTACTTGATTTTTCTTTATTTGATCACACGGTACTAGTTTTTAGTCAAAATAAACTATTATTACAGCATTCCCTAAAATAAACCATTTATTTATCTTCTGCAACAAAATTTCAATAATTGTACAAGATAATAATTATTACTGTTATCTGTTTAGATAGTTGTTAGCGATTCTAACAAAATAAATTGCACTTATAACAAGTGCTGCCATTTTGTGAAAGCACAAATGACCTAAAAGTCAAGAGGTTTACGGCAAGTTATATATTTGTATTTTCCTAAGAACTCCGAGCATTATTCCAAATGTCACGCCTGACAATTTATCAGAGACACCAATGCTTTTAACTCCGAAAATTTCATTAAATCTTAGGACCGACGGACATTGGAGATCTTCAAGTTAAAAATTCATCCCACTTTTCAAACAACACAAAAGCGTTTCATTAAAAAAAGAAGATATAAGAAAATTAAATTGCGATGTCAAAGATATTTTTTATCTCTGTATCTTATCACTTATTCGTAATTAAAATTCTTATTAATCATATATCCGCTTGACCAATTATAAACAATTATTGATATTATGATGTAAACCAGAACTTTAATTACAGAACCAATTCAAACCTCTTGGGTATTTTAAATCACGCAATTTCAATTGAAATTAAAAGAGAAGCCCACCCATACGCGATCATCTTTGGGGAATTCACTTTTCAAAGAAAGAAAAATTTGCATTCTCTATTTAAAATCTTTTGTCTAGATTTAGCAACCGTAAGCATTGTGTTATTGAAAATGTTACTGACTTTACGCCCTACAGAGTTATTCGTCGAGACCCTAAAACTCTCTAGGTGTTTAGTATTTAGTATTTTATGGTATTTTAGAAAGGTCTTCTGGTCTTTTATGTAAAGGGCCATAAATTTTCACAAACTTGTCATTTACTGTTAGTTTTCTAAAAGTTTCACTCGTTAAAGAGGGTAAGAACGTGTATGTTGCATTAGTAAACAAATAAAATGCGCAGAAATAAATTTTTATTGCAGTATATACTTTCACTTTAAATGTAAAATAAGTTAAATTTACACAATAAATTATTAGCCATTCTAATTATACTAATTAAACAATAACGGTCCACTAATGAATTCCTGTGTTACCCCACTAATTAGAAGATTACAGTCTTGGTGTAATAAAGAGAGAGTAGAAGCAATTAAATTTGATTTAAATTGATTAAAGCCATTCAAAGCTTCCCATGTCAAACACAATAAAGTGGATTAAATACAAATTGTCCAGTATTGACCGCACCCCTATTATCAATTTCACTATCAAATCCTTTTATCTATAGAACGCGCTTCTAGTTAACTCTTTGATCATTTACTCATCTTTACATAAGTGAGCCATCGCAGCGAAGCTTTATTAAAGGAATTTAAACACAACTTGTTTAGAAACATTCGCAACTTTACAATTTTGTTTTTTAATTCTGATATTTAAGTGAAATTAACAAGAATTTTCCTACAATTAAATAAAATCGAACAGAAATTACTTTTTATTTTGTTTAAAATATCTAAGAGATTTCTTTTTGGAAAGATCTAATCAGAAAAAAATGTCTTGCATTTCAGTTGAAAATAGAGATGGGCAAAAATGAGAATTTGTAAAAAAGGAAAAACCTTCTGGCAAGTTCGAACGCATTTCAAATTTTCCAAAAAGTTGCTACGATAACTTTTCTTTTTTGAAACTTCCCATTCCCAGCAAAAACAAAAAACAAACAACATTCTACCAAACTAATTATTGAATGCCGCAGAGTAGCTTGTTTGGCCTGTTCTTATACCTTCTCCATATACAAAAGATTTTCACGTTTGTTAAAGACATAGCAGTGTTAAATCCAAAAGAAATTGCAGAACACCTAAATGATATACTAGGTTGGTTAAAGAACTGAAGCCTAAAATCCAATAACGTCCATGTACTACAAATTCCTACAAAGGAATAAGTCTGATACTTATGGGTGCAGAAAAAGAATTAACTTCTGCAATATAAGTTTGAGTGTTAGCAAATAAAGTTATTTTGCGTGTCAATTTCCTTGAGAACTTCAAGTGTTTGTGTGAAGAGACTAAATTCATAGTGTAAGCGGCCTAGTTAAACAGAAGAAGTACTTACTCTTGAACGTACCAAAAACCTCACGAGCCAGTGTGCACATAATTACTCTGGCAAAAATATTGTAGTGACCCCTCTAAGTCAAAATCGATTAGAAACTGCCCAAAACAACTCAAAATAATTTCTGATCAATTAGTCTATCTAACTTAAGGATCGATGCTCTCTTAGTTTGCTATTGGCATTAAAATGGAAATCTCAAGACAAGAACGATGAAAAGCACAAAAACGACTAGTCAAAGGGTAGGCATTTTGATTCAGCCCAAGAGGGATTTGTAGCAGCAAAGAGATGTATTAAGCCTCGACCGACACTCGGTAAATCTGTTTGTGATGATGCTATGGAACAAATCTAAACACTTAAGTGGTTGTTCAACATTTTAGGAAATTTTCAATTGAACTAATGTGGACAAAATACATTATCAAACAAGGCACCCACAAACAAAAACTTGAAATCAGCAGGTAATTTGTTTTGTTTTTGACAACAAATTTCAAAGACTAGTAGTAGTGTTTGCTCGCATTCCAAGAAGAAATTCCAAGCTTTAAGAATTTTTATTCTGTTTAAAACAGATCAATGAATAATTTTGAACTTGAGCTCTTTATAACACCATAGTCTGCGACTGCAAGTGTCCTCAAGTTTTCCATAATGTTTAGACTTCATCATAACTTTTCAAATCTTAAACTATTAATCAGCTCTAGCTCAACAAAGAAGTCTAAAGAGTTCGGTATGATGAAACACAGTTAAAGAGTCCATATTGCAAGTTACCTGCATCTCAGGACATAACCCAAAATATCTTTGTCATTTTGTTGTAAGATCTTGGGTTGCCTAACTTTGATAAAAGAGAAAACTATGTATCTATCTTCTAAACGCCCAAACCTCATTTTTTCTTAAGAAGTCTCCCAGATTTCCAACAAAAAATCAGTTTTGCACTAGGAGATTTACTTTCAAATGTTCCAGTTTTTAGTATTCAATGGAATGAGGGCGGAAAATCTTGGTTTGAACTGAACCAGGCTGTATTGATAGACTTGAAGTAAGCGTTTCTCATCTCTTTTTGCGTTGCAACATATCAGTGCATAAAATGTGAAAATAATTCTGAATTTAAATGATTTGCCCAAAAAGCTGCTTTTTAACCCATAGTGTATTACTGCTCTTTATCATCAATCATTACTTTTACAACCTTCTAGACTACAGCTTGCAGAATTTCTAACTTTGTTAATTCCTTGACATTATTCACATGTCTCTGTTTGAAGATTTTAGTATCAAGAGCAGACTGATAGACCAGAAAAACTCAATTTGAACTAAACTGATTGTTCTGAAAGACTTGACGTAAGATAATCAGTAGTCCCAATGGTTTTCACATCTCTTATACGATTTTTTCTTTTTCCAAAATGGACTCTGCTTGCAAAGTAGGAGAGTATAAAATATAAAGTATTTTGATCAGAGATAATAAATGGCAAAACGAGAACATAGTGATAATAAGAAAACGTACGTACACCAACCCTCCCAACATAAAATGATTTTGCAACCGGTGACCATGATCGCGAAGGCTAAACGATGAATTAAAAAAGTTTTGGGAAAGCCATGGAGACTAAGTTGAGAATTCATCTTGTTCTCATTCCTGACTAGATTATAGAAGAAATCGACTTGATCGATCAATTGATCAAAAAAATTGATAGTAAAATAAGTAGTATGAAGATATGGCTCTATGATGGAGGGCATTTATTGCGTTGGTTGCGCTTGCTGTTCTTCTAAAAATTACAAGGTCCGTGTGCAAAAACCACTTATTCATTTCATTTTGCCTCAAAATTATCTACCGTTAGAAATACCGCCGCTGCGTTAGTTCAGGGTGAAGAAATTAGAATAACGCGAGAAAAAGTAAAAATAGAAAATTTTACGGTTTCTAGATTTCTTTACATTGGTGACCAAAGTAGCTGATGTCTTGATTAAAGCAAAAGATTAATGAAATAAGGCTAAGTTCAGTCGGTAGAGTGTCAGAATTTTAATTTCAAAGTCGTGCGTTTGGACTCCACGTTGGGCGTCAATTTAGTGTCTGCTTGCGAAAAAAATTTACTATTATCTGGTGTGTGGTGGAAGGGCAAAAAAAAATCTAAATTTGATTTTTCTTCAGAGTACACTAAATTCTCAAGTCGGCCTTAGGTGTTTTCAGTTGGTGATAAGAGTCCGTTCCATCTGTTAATAGTGAATAGAAATGGCCGAATAAAAAAATAGCGACGGCTTTAATTCAATTTTTTTTCATTTTCTTTCAACAATGTTTTTGTTTTTAAATGTTAAGGTCTCAATGTGATAAAAAAACGACATCATGAGACAAAATAATTTGCGTTATGAACAATTAATATTTAATAAAAACATCATGCCTCATTGAATTGTTTATTCTGAATTAAAACTCCTTACAGCGTCTTCTTTTAATTTAATTTTTGTTTACTCCTTCATTTCTTATTAATTTTCAAATCAAACTGATATTGATTTGAGCTGTATAATTAATGATCTTAAAGGTGTGTAAAGGCGGGTTTTACTTTTTTAAATTACTTTATTATGTAAGAAGAATAAATAAAATCAGATAAAATAATACATAAGAATGTGTTTAAAATGTCATCACAACACAGCGACGCTGTTATGTTTTTTCTCGTTTCGAAGCGACAGTTCATTAGATACATCTAGTTAAAAATACAAGAAAATGATTGATTACATTCATATTTAAAATGGACAAACAAAATAAAACAATTAAAGGGGTCCCGAATAGAAACTTGGCCGATCGTTAATAATAAAACAAACATTAAATTAGGCCCACTTTAATTTCCAAACAAATTAATGAGGGTATATTTGGGATTGAATTTTCTACGGTCGTTGGGTTTTGTAGGCACGCGATTGCTCTTGTTAACCATACAATAAAATACGTCCATCTTTGTTCCGCTTTAAACATTAACCGAGTTCGGAAAGAGCGGGCGGTTTTTTTTGTGTATCAAACTGAGATGGAATTTTGTGTGTGTGTACCCTGGGGATATGGGAGGTCCGATACGGTAGCCGTTCAAAACCAAAACCTTGTGTTGACCACCTTCGTAGTTAGCGTTGTTCAAGCCCTCTGGATTTTATTATCCCAGGTATTAAAGTGACTGAGGTTGGTTAGCTGAATTTATTTTTGGGTTAAAATATATATCTTGGTTATTTTTATTTTAGTTTCTATTAAAAAAATATCGTTTATATCAGATATCTCTAAACTGGATGATCTGAATACAATGTAAAACTTTATTGTTTTACGTATAGATAATAAAAACCTACGCTCGGTCATGTCCGTTATTTTTACTTCAACTTTTAAATGCCTCTAACTGAACTAAAATATCAAGAAAACAAGACAAGAGTAGTTTGCACGGTGACAGAAACCATCAATTTTACAAAACCAACATTTCCATATACATCTTCTCAGTAGGATACTGTCCAAATTGTCCTGTCCCATTCTTTTTTTTGCACGGACATTATCCACACCCAAAAGCGAGCAGGAAAGGTTCGTCCGCATTTCTTTCGATTTCTCGACAACTGTCACTAAACTTTAACAATAGCCATTTTAAATTTCTTTATGAAAATGTTTTGACTCCGAGCTGCAACGATAAAAGCATCGAAATACATTCTCAGATTTTTTCTCTTTTTTTAACTACTAAAAGAATTACAGAAAATGCACATTTCTGTTTGTGATTTCTCTATATCACAACCTAAAAGACCTTCAGAATTCAATGCCCCCTTGATAAGTTATTTACGACATGTGTGATTTATGCACGTCAATTGTTTGCTTGACGTCTTTATAATATATCGCGAAAATGTTTACAAAAGTTTGTTTTATTGGTTCTTTCTTTTACCTTTCTATTTGTTATCTTCTATTATAATAAATGTTGCGCTTGTGATATATGATTGTCTTCCTAATGTCTTTTCCGGGGATGAATAAATGGGTTTTTTAGAAATGAATTTTAATAATGGATTGCGAAAAAATGGTAATCCTGACAAACATACTATAAATACATTGAGAAATGAATGAAGACATTTTTGTGAATGCCAATACTAAGAGAAAATAAAACTTACCTTCCGACTATTTTATATAAACAGTCGAAGCCTGAAACAAAATAAATAATGTGAGAACTGGTCGTCAGCTGTCAGCCTAAATACTTGTCCATCCTAAAATAACAGCTTAATGTCTACACCGATTACAGGGGTTTGTTCTGCAATCTCTACTTATTTTATTTGTAATACCAAAAGAAATTCGTTTGTATTGATATTGCTAAATCCTTTTTGGCTGAAATAAAATGTCGCATTTTATTGCGGCTGTTTCTGCTGTATACTTTAACCTCAGCCTTTGTTTTTATTAAGTATTAGAATAACAGAAACGATTTTCTTAATTTCTATCAGATTACAGTCAGGTTTAGCAAATAATGTAACTGCCTAACCGAACAAGGTTTTCCAAAATTGGTATTTTTGTTATTCTTATTGCCCTCTTTAAGAATTTCACAGTTAGCTATTGCTTTTTAAATTTTTGAATTGCGCTTCATTTCTTCCGTGTGAACTTTGGTCACAGTCTCAGCAAAATTAGAAAAATTCAAATAGATCGCTGATTGATTTTTGAATATAATAGTAATAAACCCACGAGTAGTTTTAGCCCCTTGGTCGTCTTTAGATGTTGATCTACCATCTAGATTATTGTCGAACATCCTAATCTAGTCTTTCCAATTAACTTACCAAATTGCTTTTGTTGTTGCAAATCTTTCCTTTTTGGACTTTAGATTATCTATGGGAAAATTCTAAAACATGACAACTAAACCTGAAGTTTGTTTTAGTTTTTTGATCTTCTTCAAATACTAATCTTTGACTGGTCATAAGATATAGATTGTTTAGTGGACGGGTCTCGACAACTGCCTTCAATCGAGGAAGTCTAATAGGAAATCATCAAGCATCTTCTTACATCTCTTCAATTCTTTTTTCTTTAATTGGCAAAATTCTCTTATTATTGGGGATCATTTTTATTTAGCCCTTAACGAACAAGAGAAAATAATGAAAACAGTGGTGTAAGTAAAAGCAAAAAATATACCATTTAACACTTGTGATTTTTAGTTGGTGTGACTATTTAACGTTGTGGTTTTTTCATTTTCTCATAGCTCTAACTGATAAAAGACTCAATTTGGCTTGCGATAAATTGCAATAAAAATCTCTCCTCTTTTGACATTGAGGATTTCTCAATTCAACCTCTTCATTAATAAATTTTGCCATCAATTCAAATATGCCTAGCAGTTTACCCACACTCATCAAAACTAACATTTACCCTTTCCAACAACGTAAGTAAACCCATCAGATAACACCGACTCTACCCATGCTCATTCGTTGTCTTCAGCCATTTGTTTACTGATTTCAGCAAAGTGAACATTTATAATCCCAAAACTGAATATTCCATTTGATTTTCCTTGTGGTGGTGAGTTCTGCAGCTTTCAACTAACAACTCTAACCGCATCCATCTGAAGAGGAGTTACAAATAACTCCTAAGTTACTTCGAGAGGCAGGAATCAATAATAAAGATGATGATAATTCCGTGCCGGCTGTATTGACCTTAACTGAGCGGTCTCGACATGATACAACTTTTATACAAGCAATAATTAGGAAAAAAAGTTGTTCATTGATTTTACAGGTTGAAGCTGGATATTTTTAGTATTTGGTTGTTTGCGCTATGCGCTCCCTGATCGCTTCACTTACAATTGACTCTATTTTTCCCTTAATGTGAATTCTCAAATTTTATTTCTACAAAAGAATGACGCTTAGTTTTCAGTCCTGTTTAATCTTCAGTCGAGGAAAATTACAAGAAATCCATTGGATCAGAGTTGGTTCAAGGTATGTATATGCTATCATGAAAAAATACAATAATACTATGCTGTATTTGATATTCTGGATATATTTTGTAAGATGCTATGAGCTTACATATAATTGGCACATTGATAAAGAAACAAAAGCAAGGACTAGTATTAGGTTTTCTATCACTGTACTAATATGAAACATATCAGTAATAATCTGTCGGCAAATGCCAAGACGTATGCATTTTCTGAACCATTGAACAAGCAAGTTTCTGATGGACTAATAAAAAAATTAAAGCATTTCTGGAAAATCTTATTTAGGTTTAATGCAAAAAGTGTGTTTTTGAGATACTAATAGTGTTTTACGACTGGTATCATTAGCACACTGAAAGAGAAGTCTGTTTCATAGTTAGAAATATCTACATGCATGGGCTAAAAACACAATATTTAGAATTCAATACTCACGACCAAAGACTATAAAGACCTTTGAAAACTATTACTATTGGAAATTTTGAGTTTTTCCGGAAGGCAAGTTTATATTACGACCCAGAAAATGTTGATTCAAGGCCAAAGTGAAAAATCTAACTTTGCGTATTAGGCCAAATATCTTGCTTTTGGCCCAATTAACAACTATTTTTTCTTCTCCTTAGATTGATACTTTAAACTTGTTTTAAGTACCTAAATATTTCTTAATTTTAAAAAAGTTTTTGCCTGCTTTAGAATAATATCTTGCCTATCTGTTTTGTTGATCATGGATTACAGAATTGTTCGATAAAGGCAATCTCCATTTTTTCATACTTGGTCACCATTAGAAATCTGTTTATTCGAGTTTTCATTTGGTATAGAATAAAAGAAGAGACGAAAATTGTAACAACAACAAAAAGGGTTGATAACAATGTGATGCCAAAAATCAATACCAAGACTCTTGATACTAAAAACCATCCATTTCTGTGTAAAGGTTTTCCCAACGGCAGTGCGGTGGTGGTTCGCACGATTGGGTTATGTAATTCTAAGAATAGTAATAGAATATGCTGTTTAATCTTCAGTCGAGGAAAATTACAAGAAATCCATTGGATCAGAGTTGGTTCAAGGTATGTATATGTATGCTGCATGCTAACATGAAAAAGGTGCTACACCATACAGTAATACTATGCTGTATTTGATATTCTGGATATATTTTGTAAGATGCTATGAGCTTACATATAATTGGCACATTGATAAAGAAACAAAAGCAAGGACTAGTATTAGGTTTCAAAGGACACGCTACCGAAAACTTACATTGCTGAAGATTTTTGGTCGCTGTAACTTCTGTAAAACAGGCGGAGAAGAGCTCTACGAAAATTTTCTACTACAAAGTTTAGTTTACTGTATATCGTTGGATGGTCAAAGGTTGGCTATTTTTGAGGACCTTACACCTGAAGGGTTTTTTTCAAGAGTAAAACATGAATAGAAAAAAAGGAATTAAGGAAAATTTTCTTATTATCAATTGAGACAATTTGAAAGGCAATTAAGTTTTTTCCAATTTTATCTTTAATGGAAAATGGATATGCATTTACTAAAGAAATGTACTAATGACGAAATCAATCTCATCGTCATTGCATTTTTGTAGGCTTATTAATGTTTTAGAAATGAATAAAAGCAAAAAAATGTATACATTTCAAGATAATTAAATGTAAACATTTACGAACGCCTGGTAATCGTAAAATATGTTTTGGACTTGCGGATAAGCGGGTAATATCCAGAGAACAACTGGTAATTCTCAAACAAACGAAACTGGCACGTGCCTTATTAAGTTCTCTTTGTTTTTCATTTTTTGTACGATAGCATTTGGATGCCAATTGATTTACACCTGCAGTCGATGATTTGTTTTTCCGAAAACAAAGTTTTGTGAGAAAAAACATAGATGTCAATTTTAAACAAATTTATTGAATCTGAGATCATTGTCTGTGCTTGATTTACGCTACATTTCTATGTATCCCAGTTCGTAAATTTACAAGTCAATCATTACAGAACAAAGACTACATTAGGTATCGAAGTAAATTCGTGAGTAGTTAAAAATGGGTTGTAACCGGGTGCTTTGTGTTCTGTATGAAAAGCATTTACTGTTTTTTTCATTTCATTCTTTTTTATGTAGAGGTTGTTAAACATAAATAATACAAGAAGAAACAATCTTGAGGCTTACCTGCACCTTTTCCCTTGGTCTTGTATTCAATCAATGTTATCTGAAACAAAATGATAATATCAGAAATGGTTGTCGATTTTCACCTTGTTTACTAACTTAAAACAATTTAAAGTTAGCAATGTTTATACAAAATTCCACTTTTTTGTACAAACAACATTATCAATCCTAAATTTTATTTTTATTCAAATTTCTAACTATTTATTATCCAAAATATCTGAATCACCCATCAGTATTTCCCAGCCGCTTTCTTTTGTGTATTATTACGACACTTTTTCAATTATTGTCACCATAGTGGTCCCTCTAACGAGGATTCGGCATCAAACGCTGAAACCGGTCCTCGCAGGTGTCCGCCATGCCACGCTGCTGTGACTTCCAATTAAATGCTTGATTTATTATGTATGATTTACGGGCCTCAATGCCTGCACGCAGCTTATAGTAGAAATTACGTTATCCACCTCATACAGCACATTCTCTAGTTTACAACTATGCGTTCGTGATGCGAAAACGGGAGAATAATAAATTTTGGCAAGGAGAAACGTAAAGACGTTTTGATGCAGCAGCAAAAGGGAAGGAGAGGTGAGGAGGAACAGAAGAAGATGCTCCTATATTCTCGATTGCTTTGGTAGATATATGTACATTAATATTGAGTTTTATTGCTGTTGCTAATGTTTGCTCAGGAATGTTATTATATTAAAAGGGGAATAATAAAAAAAAAGAATGTTGAGAAACTGGATTAAAAATGTGATTTAATACATGAGGAATGCATGTTCTTATTTGTTTTATCATTTCAGAGAGCTAATGAAATACCTTAAAGACAAGAAGGAAATTAGACACGAAAGTTAGTTAAAATAGGATTTCAGAGTTGCACCTTCCTATTCTATTTTGGCAGGAAAATTTATATGAAAATGTTCAATAACTTTGCATTCTAGTATGTTCTTATGTCAAATCGAAACCCACCAAGAATCTGAAATAAACTATTGAAAAAGTCAAAAAGAATTAATTATTGAAATACTACAAGGAATCTAGGCAATATGACTTTTGATCTTGTCAAAAGTAGTAACTACATGAGGCAGAGTCTTCACCATAAGGCAACATTAGTATTCTTTATTTGTTTGTGCCACGGTAAGCAATTTTATTGGCACCTAACAGAAGAAACTGTCTGTCTTGAATGAAGCAGAGGCCTCAATTGGTTTATCAGCAACGCTGATAACTTGTCCAGTTAAAAAGAAACTGCGCTTTGCTACATTTATACTATGTATTTGTTCAACAAATAATAATTAACAAAATACTAACAATAAGGGCAGAGTGGTGGACCCACTCCAGTATGGTATGGTATGGTTAATGGACTGTGGATTATCAAAACCATTCTCTGCCATCATAGCAGTCCACCGCCTGATGGAAACCATTCCAACTGCCATACCGAAGAATTAACGCAAGTCCATTTTCAAGGAACTTCCTGCTCTATTCAACCACTAGCGCTGCAGTGTTCATTCACATTATGCTCCTGCAGGCTGAAGATACAAAGAGTCTATAACGCCCATTGCTTTTCTTTTAGGAAAGTAGAGATGACGTTAATTCGTTAGTTCGTTCCTCTTAGGCTCAATCTCCACAATAAGTTGGTTTTAAACTAAAAGATGTTCAAGCATTTATGGACTTAGGCCTTATTCTCTCCAGGCAGAGTTTTATACAAAGATATTTACTACTTCTTACACGGTAAAATCTTTTCCTGGAAGTAAAACTATGAAAAATTGACACATTTATAGGTTACACCTACACATACTGTGCAAGTACTGCCACCATTCTCCACAAATAACGCAGAAAATACTTATAAACGTACACTAATTGATTAAGCGGCCATAGTTATCTTTGTTCTCTCCAGTTTAAGGGCTCCTTCACACGGGGCTAAGCAGCAACCTTAACAGCACTTCCTACTACTGCCAACTTCTAATGCGCGTATCAGTGCTACTGAACGGTCGACAGGCTGCTAAATATAGGGTTGTTACCTTGAGTAGTGTCCATGGAAGAGGTTCCCCCAGACTGAAACAAACATGAGTTGTTCTCCTCAGAGTGTGAAGCAGACATAGGGGGACTCCTCTTGGACTTTGAAATAGAAACCCAGAAAATCCAAAAAACCGATGATCATTGTTTACTAAATGGCGCTCAGTAATTTACCCGCTTTTCATAAGGTCAATCGGTAACCGACTTGGTCATCCAATTACCGGCCGTGCCGGTGAAATACCAGCCTAGTAGCAACCCTATTATTTGCCACATTGCACCAACAAAGAAAACCTGTTCGAAGCGTGCAGTTTTCTGCAAAAGCATAATACGATCACTCTGGCCTGTACACTGTATAAAACTGAAACGGGACTTTGGTGACTATTTGGCCGCGCAGCTACTACAAAAGTAATGTAGTTGTAGTTTCATATGAAGACCTGTATTTAACTTCTTGCTTTGTGATCAGCAATCAGTGTTGACTGTTGGAATCGGCTGTGGCATTGCTGTACTAGTAACGTAGCTGAGTGTGTAAACAAGAGCAAAAGCAAGAGAATGCGGGCGGCAATAAAAAAAGGCCGAAAAATAGCGAAAGAGGAACTGACATGACAAATGCCGTAGATAAATTTTTTTTTCGGGAGAGGTCAAACCACAATGTTTGATATACTCGTAGTATTGACCAAGATTGTCTATGGCTTTGGCTGAAGTTCGTAAAAAGTCAAGAAATATTTTACTTAAAATATCAAGCAAGACAAGGACTAGTAATTTACTGGAAACAAGCTTGGGAAAAATCAGAATCAGACACGAGTACCGGTACTTCTAAGAAAATCTCTTCTTGGCCTCTTCAATGATTATCATGAAGATTATTAAGATTAGTGAAGAGCCGGACATGTTGAATCATATCTTGGATGATTGCGTTCTAGACAGAACAGTTTTAGCCAGAGAAGTTTTCAAGGAATCCTGTTTACCGCAGAACTACATCAGACGTAGTAAAAGAGTGGAACTTTTTGCGAGTAAAGTATGATCAGAAGCTCTTTAGACTTACCCTTCCTCTAGGTTTTTAGAATATAGTGTTGGCAGGGTACTCTCTGGGTGGTCGTCTTGCTCGAGTTTCATTTGCAAAACCGTTAACCTCCATTTGTCAAATTTTTCTAACCCTATAAAGCAGTCTGGCGGGAGGAGGTTTATGAGCAAAATCTTAGTATAAGCTGTATACATAAATAAATCAACAGTGAAGTCCTTAAAACAATTCATAAGAATGCAAAGCTGATATAGAGCATCAAAATCGAAAAACTTATCAATTTTGAACTACAAGTACCATTCATTATTGCTGATCATACAAGATAACCAACTACGAAAAACAAAACAGAAAATGAATTTCATGGACCTACCATAATAATATTTAGTCAAAAGTACATGACTCTAATTGTGGCAAACAATGCTTTGCGATAAGTTTTGTTTTGTTCACAGATTTCGTACAACCTCGAAGAAAACAAATTTTGAACACTAGTTGAAATCTCAGAGCTGAAACTTTTAGAGATGTCAATCAATCAAATGATGTTGCCAATGCTTCACTTCGAGGTATATTTCTTTGGTTCTGGAAGATTTCTGCTAGAAAATGAATGAGAAAAGCAAGGGAAAAAATCATATTAGAAATTAACCAATAAATTGCAAAAAAATGATCTCAAACGGAACATCCGACGGACTTGTTGGGAAATTGGTTTTTCTCAAGAGTTCGATGGACTAAAAAACCATTAGATACTGAATGAACTGCCAAACCGTGGATATTCAAGTATATCTTCGTCTAGATCAACATTTTGCACTGAGGATGTAACGAATGCCTTGAAAAAAACGCAGCCATGATAAGGAATTGTCTACCTGAATAAGGTTACTTAGAAATAAGTAAAAGGAGGCAAAATTGACATATTTTGTTTTGAAAATTTAAGCCTTCCTTTGGACATTTCTCAACCATAACTGTAGACTTTGACCTTTGCCTTCCAGTTACCAACATTTTAGGGTAGCAAAATTAGTGGGTTTAAGAAGAGAATATCTAACTTGAACAAATCATACTTTGAGACAGATTTACATATTTAAAAAAGGAGGGTTTCCTTAATGGTAATCTATGAAGAATCGAGTAAGTCAAAAGTATCATGAGAAATGTTGATGTGGTTTGTTAACCAATTAGAAGTTGAGTTTCAACGCTCTTCTGTGTTTGCTCTTGGACCTACTTTCATTGTGTTTTAACCAAGCGTAAACGGCAGGGAAAGTTTAGTATCCAAGTCTCGGAAAACCACATGATATCGAAGCAAATCAAACAAGGTCAGGGTGAAGTTAGGAAATATGTTGAAGGCAATCAAGGAAAGCAATCATAAAAATCAATTTGTTAGTTTGTAGTGGAACTCTAATCTCTTGCTACTCATTTTCGAAATAAAGACATTTTAAGATACAGAAAAAAAGGATAAAGATCAGGACAAATAAACTACTCATGTCGGTTTCAAACATTCAACTTCAATAAAAATTTAACTCTGTACACTCTTAGCGTGAAGTAATTCTTTAAAAAAAGCTGGATTTTTCAATTCTGCAGTTAGAGAAGTTGACCAAGAAGTTAATTCCAGGAGAAGAAAAACAAACACGCCAAAATAAACCTAAAACAAAACATTTCAGCATTTTATTGCTTGCGAAATAATTACTTTCAAGAAATGGATGAGATCACGTATGTTCTAAAACCGTTTGGTTCCAGTAAACGTTTGGTTTGGTAACTAGGCCTTTTTTTTCTCTGTCAGATACACTGGAATGGCTGCAATTTACTTTTGGAAGGACACAAATGTCAGATTTGGAAATTCTAGATGAGGGTTGGACATAATTAATATTGTTAATCAAAAAGTCAGTTACACGATGTCCTGTGTCCATTGTTTGTATCATTTCTCTTGTGTATTTAATGCAGTCCACAAGGGTGTACCTTTGTATCCAAACGATTATACCCTCGAGTGAATGCCGGTTCTAACCGAACAAATTACCGGAAGGAACACATAATGAAACTGAAATTAAGCGTGTTGACCTTTTCAGAATGAAAATCTGCAAAACTTCATTTAAATAAATACTGCAATATTGATTTATTGAAGGAGCAAGACTGGAATAACAATTATTCAAGTTTTATTGTAAGGCATCATCTAAAAATAAAAATTACAGCGATTTCCTGTCTACGTTTGAGTTTTATTAAAATGAGAGAAATGTAAAATTGCTTCTATTTATATCATCAACACAATGCCCCCTAAAACAAAATAAAATGAAAATAGCAACCAGAAAATGAAAAATAAAACACTGGAATTAAATTCGGCTTTTTAATAGCTGAAAACAAATATTTCTTTCTGTTTTGACTGTAACCTGAAAAGCGAAAAATACGCACGCTGCGATTATAAAGCCTGAAAATTATAAATACCCGAAAAATTAATCCCCCCTTGATACCAAAGGAAAACAGTAAAAAGGTATAAAAGTCAAATTGCATTTTGACAAGATTTAATGCAAACGAGTGTATAAGTAAACAGGATCGGATTTAGAATTTATTTATTTTATTTATAGCCCGATTTTATCGAATATTCCCGCAACATTTAATGCTGCTATAAAAATTATTATTATTCGAAATTTATGACGTGTTAGAAACAAACAAGTCTGACAATAATTGCAATGGTAATATTATTTGCTTTTAGCTTTAAAGGCGTTGGGAATTGAATTGGCGTGAAATACGTAGGAGACATCTATTTTTATCTTGGCTATTTTTTTAACGGCTTTACAATAAAACATATCCGTTTTGAAAATGCATTATACAGTGACTACTGCCAACGCATAAACACGTTATATCTGTGTATTATGGTAATATAGTTTGTTAGAAAACGATTTGATTTCTGTATCAAGGTTGGCTAGTTCATAAAATACGCCCCTGTATATATGCTAAAACCCCAACACCATAAGATTTTGTCATAACTTTAAAGGATACAACGAGTACACATATAAATATGTCTATTTAATAATGCAATCTGTTAAAAAAGAGAAAACTAATGCCACCCGTAGTGCTTTAACAATTTATTTTCGGCTCACACTTGTGAGCGACAAGGAAAAAATAAAATTCGCATACAAAACTCGAAAGGGAACGTGTTTTGCAAACCATAAATTTTGAATAATTATCAAAGTTGGTATGCAAATTGTTGGATACGTATAAAAGCCTCGCTTATGGTTGCTATCTTTTATTTATTGATCTTAAACACAGAACCAGAGAATCTTAAATAAAAATGTGTACTTTATAGGTTAAAATTAAGTTATTAAAATGCAGCTCTCCATTCAGTAAATTATTCTTGAATGTAAATAAAATGGAAGTATTTTGACTAAACAACTGTTGGATAAATATTCTTATCTTTTTGTATCAAATATTCAAATTCAAATAGAGACGACATTATCAGGGATTATGTTAGTTTATTTCCTGTTATAAAAAAAGTCTACTGAAGAATTTGTTATTTCTATTTATACCAAAAAGATTTATTTATTCAATAACTTGATATTAAAACGGTAAATAGTGTCACTTAAAATACTTTTTCCTAACTTTAGTATACAAAGCATTCACATAACTTGCCCATCTCTTTATAATTTGAATTTCTTTCCTGTTAATAACAAAAAAGATAAATTACATTTGCTCGCTTGTACGGCTTTTTGCATAAATAATGTCGCAATGCCTTTTTTTCCGGTAACGAGTAACCAAACATACAAAATCTAATTTTGTATTAATTATGCAGAATTGGTTTTTGACCTCTTAAAGTGTACTGACTACCAAGACATTTTGCAGTTGGTGGTGCTGCAGTAGTTGTATCTAGATTCTAGAAGAATTTGACCAGAATTGAACTATAACTCAACGTTTTACCCGATATCGCAAATGCCTTCCTCAGGAATAGAAAGAAAATGAAAAATTCAATCAACTTCCATCGTTACACAGAAGGCAAAACAAAAAACCAAAGTCAGAAGAGTACCGAAACTCAAAGTGTAAACTCTTGATTTAAGAGGGATTATTTTAATTTTATTTCACCCTTTTTCCCAACTAATTAGAGTTGTTTTTATTTTTGGTATTGGTCTCTAGTTTAGAGATTTACAAAAAGAATCAAAATTAGCTCTGTATATTCTTCTTGGGGTTAGAGATATCATGTAAAGCCCTGTATGTTCCCTACCAGTTTACCTACGCGTTTTGATTTTTGTAGAGATACTCGTACTAATTTGTAAAAGAAAATTTTTAAAATAACTTTTCTAGTGTCAAGAATAGTTGTAGTACCAGAAAAAGTATCCCACGTAACTAATTTAATTCTAGACCAAGAGTGGACAAATCCGGCCCTCGAGGCCATTTGATTACAATTTTGTTCAAAAGTTAATTTTTGCTAATAAATTTTACATAGAAAAGAAGAAGTGGGAGACCAAAGAACAGATGGTTACAAGAAGTTGAAGAAGGTATAAAGAACATGAGAGTAAGTGAAAGAGATAGAAAGAAATGGAGAGAAATTGCAAAAAGATTTAAAAAAGCCTAAAACCCCTACACTATGCAGCAAGAAAACGCGGATTGTAAAAGCTTCAGCAAAGAAGCGGCAAAACTCCACTGGGCGTGTAGTGCCATGATCAATCAATAAATTTTACATAAGTCAATTTAGCCCAGGGGGTTTGTCACTCCTGTGTTAGAAACATTTTGAAATAAAAAACTTTGTATGCATTCTCCATGTTTCATCAAATTATCTGTTTTCCGAAGATTGTAATGACACCAAAACCAGTAACAAAGTTGTTTGTGTTCTTGACATATCAAAGAAATAGTACGGAAAAAGTAAAATTCTAAGACCGAGTTACTAAGTCTGAAGAGAATTATACTTGAATTCTCTCCTCCTGACATTCTCAGAACAACTAATTCAAATAAAAAGTCGGACCTTGCCTTCCAACAGGCCACTTGTAGTGATCAAAAATTGGAATAGACATCTTCGGTGGTTAACTAGTGGGCTAATTAGCCACCTACGGTAGCACACAATCGGGCTTGTTCTCTATAGCCACTTTGAGGACCAACAATCAGACTACACCCTTCAACAAGACACCTCCACTGGTCAACAATTGGGTATTACTCTTAAATAGACTAACTGCAATAGCCAAAAATCCGACAAGTCACCTACAGTAACCAACCATTGAATCTCGCATTTCAACAAGTTACAGGTACTTGGTCTTCGCAACAAACTGGGTTTCAAAAACCTGCGATGATCAACAATCAGTATTCGTTCTCAAATAGAACCTTTTAGAATGCCACCTTCATTAGTCAAGAAGCGGGCTCGACTCTCAAGCCAAAATCAAGATTCACCTTTCAACGGACGATCTGCGTTGTCCAATTATTTGCGTTCCTCTTACAGTAGGCATCTGCAATGGCCAACAATCAATTTATGTCTCATAACAGCCCACCATTTCCACTGGTTAATAATCGGCCAGGTGGTCTACAGTGATCGACAATCTAGATTCACCATTTAACAGGCCACTTACAATTCAACAGGCAATCTTCATTGGTCAAGGCCTTCGCCTTCCAACGGGCTACTTGCAGTGTTCAAACATCGGATTCAACACCTCTGTTTCAAATCCTTTAATTACACCCACAATCAGGCTTGCCCTTCAGATTCCCCTGCGGAGATCTATAATCGAGCTTTGTACACCAACAGGTCACGCATGGAGGCTAACAATCAGTTTTCACTCTCCAACAGGTCACCTACGGTGACCAACAGTTTTCTATCTCTTAGCTATCTATAGTGGCCCACAATTGAACTTCACCTTTTAACACGCCTCCTCGGATGGCCACTGTTCTAAAAATCTAAAAGATCGATCTTTGCCTTCCAACAGGCCATTTAGGGTAACCAGAAATCTGAATTCGCTCCTAAACCAGCAAGCTATGGCGGTCAATAATCTGATTTTACCTTACAACAAGCTATCTGTGGATGTCAACAATTAATTAAGATTTTGTCCCCCAATAATTGGGTTCTGTTCTCTAACAATCAAGATTTGCCTTCCAACAGGCCACCTGCATCACTTTGACAACAATCCGGCTTTGTCTTACAATAAACCATTTCTGACAATGGTCAACAATCGGACCTCTTAGTTCTCTGACTTTGGCTTCTGACTAGCCATTTACACTGAATGATAATTGGGTCTCGCCTTCTAAAGGTCCACTTAGAACTGACAACGACCTGTCTTCAACATCTAGCAATCAGACCTAGCCCTCCTAGCTTCCTGTGACGGTCAGTCTCAAGCCTTGTCCTCGGAGTCAACCCTCCAACAGCTCGCTTAAAGTGACTAAAAAGAATCGCTCTTTGGCTTCCAACAACTAGAATTAGGGTTTGCTTTTAAACCGTCCAGTTGGGAATGGCTCTTCGAGCTACCTATCATTAGGTTTTGCCTTCCAATTAGTTCTAGCCGGGTTTTGCACTTCACGAAGCCATTTGTAGTGGGATGCTGTTGGGCTATGCCTTCCAGCAGGTTATCTGGTTTCCAAAATGACGGTTGGATTTTATTATCTTCCACTATCAGCCTATAAATGCAATTATAGAAATTAGGAATTTGTTAACAGAAAAGAACTACTTTCAAAAATGATCTGGAGCTAAGAGTGGATGAAAAAGCTAAGACAAGCCCAACTGAAAATTGGGTTTCGTGAAAATATCAATACTAAATAATAAGATCTCAATTCCAAGAGTAATGAAGCAAATAATAAATATATTCCAGTTTCGCAGGAAGAAGTGGCAAACGGAGAAAATTATTTGAAATTCTATAATTTCTTGTCTGGAAGAATGTGCCAATTCAAAATACATCTGTGAGTCGTAACTAACTTGGAGTAATTATAGCGGCAATGATTATAATGATCACAAATTATAAAAAATGGTTGGAATAAAATATGCTTTTGATAGATCTCTGTGATAGTACCTTTGATGACAGCAAACGTGCCGATTTAGATGCAAATTCTGATACTCGTTTTGGAGAATAGAACTCTTACAATCAATATAATAATTACCTAAGGATTAGATCTGCAGAAAGAACCTTACAGTGATACTTCCTTCAAAATATGACGAAGTGGACCTCGTATAATAGGTAAGTAGCTGCTTTGGAAGAGTTTTCATTTATATTTCATTTAGCAAATAGCATACAGAAAAAAAAACCTTAGGGAAACTGATGAATGAACTGACGGATTATCACATCATTAGGTCAGTCTTTTTGTTTTTATCAAAACAAGTTATGAATGACGCCATACCGCAGTGTCACGTTCAAAATGAATTTTGCACAGAAATCTTCTCTTTGTCTTTGCGGATAATTTTTGGAACAAAATTCATCGTTTATGATCATTACAGAAACCAACTGGATAATAATTGAGGGCTAAATATTATGAAGTTTATATGATGAAGTGAATTTTAATATTTTAATATTTGAATTACCCTCGTACACAAGCCATGCATAAATTGTTAAAAGCTAACATTTTTCAACTTTGTTTACTTTTTAAATTAAACTCATTTATATAATTAATTAAGTAATTTTAAAAGGGAAAGTGTTATAAGAATTTTTTCCAATTATATTTTAAAATGAATTCTGTAAATGCATCATGTGCAGCCAGTTGGAACGTATAACATCATAATACATTATGATCTTGACATTTTTAGGTTAAACCTAAAACAACTACACAAAATATTTCCGCTTCCTCTAATATTTATGTACATCAAAAAAAAACAAGTTAGCCAACAGAATGACAAATATACATTTTGTGAACTGGATACTTTTTCATATAAATCAACACAGGTATGATTTATGGTAAGCCATAATGCTCCAGTGTACTTTCCCCAGAAACAATAAATTAATGACTGTAATTTGAAAATCAAAACTGTTTTTTCCCACTTTAATCTCCGGTTTGCAAAAAACAGGGCAAATTCAAACATCTGTTACGCTAATTTAGAAAAGAGTTTATTATTATTTCCATCATAAAGACATATCAAATCTGTCCTTGTATTAAACAAATCGAGTAACAAGAACAAATTGAGTAGGATTTGTGGATGCTGCGTTTTGCAATGTTACAGTCACAGCCAGTTTATAGCATCAGCCAGAAGAATGTCACGCTCGCACTTTTCTTATATTATCCACGTAGGCTTTGAGCATGTCCTCCTGCTGAAGAGATATGTTGATTCGCTACTACAGCTTTTTTGTAATGCATTCAATATTAACAAGGATAAATTTCCAAGCCCATATTAGCAAAACAGACGCCAACAAGTGCTGATTAATATAAAACCTGACACTGCAGGGAATAAAATACATATCAAGAGCAACTTTCATGAGACTTCCAGTTTCTTCGTTTAATTTAATCAACGTCGTCGTAGTTGTTTTATTTACAGTTTACTCTGTGCCGTAGAGGATCATGAATAATTCGCAATGTTGGTTACATTTATTAACCTTAACACAAACAAAATCCTTCGTTATAATTACGGTTATGCTGGTTTGCTTTTTACTTTATAGAGATGTAATTGCATTAATTTTTAAAATTACAACGCTTATCTACAGGTTTTCAGATTGTTACAAATGTACATACTTGAAGCGTGAAAATGTTGGATTAAAAATTTAAAAGGGCTGGGCAGGTGGAAAACAGTGATATAGTAGAACTAAAGGCGCGAATGACTCTGCAGCTTTGATTTCCGACTTCATTTTTATACGATTGTTTTTAAAAAGAATTCTGGGTTTATTCAAATGATTGATTGTTGTTGTGCTTCACTAATCATACACGGTTTGGCAATATTGACGATTGCTGTCAAATAGATTAACAGAGAGCTCATTAAATATGCGATGTGTGAAGCTTGAATTAGTCATTGGTATGCAATGAGGGTTGAGATGTATTTATCAAACTACGACTTGGAGATAAATCAATTAAATGGTAAATTTATAGAAATGGGACATTACGTAGGTAATGATATAAAGTAAAAGGAAAATAACAATAGCATTTAGAGGGATCTAAATGTAACTCAGACAATAAAAAGTAAGGCAGGCAACAAAAAAAAAGAAAGCAAGCGTAGGTGCCCCAATAAAATTAAAAGTCGAAAGGTTAGCTTGAGAAATCTAAATGAAACTATTTTTCCGGTTAGAATTCGGGTTAGTTAGAAGCACTTGTTTCTGGTTATCATCCAATTAATCCAATTCTATAAATATTATCTCACAAAATTTGTTTGTCAAAAATGCTCAATAAAATTCATTTTACTTCAGATAAGAAGCAACAAAAAATATAAAAGTATAAACTTCATCTTTAAAACTCAACATATGTCGGTTGAGAACTGTATAGAACAAGCCTCATAAACTGAGTCGTGTTCTGATATTCTGCTACTACTACTGCGATATAAAATTATTGACAATGAGCTGAGTTCCACGTTTTTCTAAACATTCCTTTTCTGTTTCTTTCCTTGGAAACAAGGCGCTGCATATTCGTCTGACTATTCTTTCTTCCTTCATTCTATGGATGTGTCCTAACCATCCTACTCGCCTTTCTTGTATTATTTCTTTTACTAACTTTCTTCCTAACTGTTGTTTGAATGTCTCGTTTTGAATTCTGTCTTGGCGCATATCATTTTTGAATTTTCTGAGAAATGTTATTTCGGTAGCATTTATTCTACTCTTTTACTCATTTGTTAACGTCGATACTAAATTTGGAACTTGAGCCAACAGTCTGGCTGCTTAGGCTCTGCAATGGCATTCCAAGTTCTATTACATCATTCCACCACATTACCATATAGTACGATCATTCGACTATGACAGAAGGATAGGGTCATTTAGAGGAGAATGCTTCGTCTCCTCGTTAAAAGTAAACTTTCCAAGAAAAGACTCCAAGATCCTTCACCGGTACACCTTGGGTTTTTCTTCCTATACTCCCGCAGTCATAAAATGACACTGCAATTGTCTTAACGTACCTACCCAACCAACATAACAATAGCAGGAAACTAGCCGACCACTCGAGATTTCAGGTTATAACACACAACAAATAATTACGAGGGTGGTCTGAAAAGTTTCCGACCTCAACGTGAAGATGGCAGCACTCGTAAATAAAAGCTACTGAATTTCGTTGTTCATCTGTTGACAGTTACTCACCAAAGTTTCACTCATTTTGGACGCGCAGTTTTTATGTAACAGTCGTTTGAGTGAGTTCATGTAAGTTTTTTTGTGAAAATGGACAAAATCGAGTATCGAGCTGTCATTAAATATTTGTTTTTGAAAGGCAATACGCCTTCGCAAATAAAAGATGAGTTGGATTCTGTGTATGGGGACTCTGCACCATCATTTACCACAGTGAAATTTTGGGCTGCTGAATTTAAACGTGGCCGTAAGAGCTTGGGAGACGATGAACGTTCGGGACGTCCAAAAACTGCAACTACCGACGAAAACATCGCCAAAGTTCACCAAATGGTGCTAGACGACCGCCGAATTAAAGTGAGAGAGATAGCAGAGGTTATGAACATGTCAAAAGAACGTGTTTGTCACATATTAAATCAACATTTAGGCATGAGAAAGCTGTCCGCGCGTTGGGTGCCGCGTTTGCTCACGTTAGACCAAAAACGTGTTCGAATGAATATTTCCAACGCTCTTTTGGCGCAGTTTAGGCGAAATAAATCCGAGTTTTGGCGCCGATTAATTACTGTAGATGAAACTTGGATACACCATTATACGCCCGAAACAAAAATACAGTTCAAACAGTGGACTGCAAAGGGGGAACCGGCCCCAAAAAAAGCAAAAACTGTTTTTTAGGCTGGGAAAGTGATGGCGACGGTTTTTTGGGATAGTCATGGAGTTATTTTAATCGATTATCTTCAAAAAGGAAAAACCATTACGGGAGCATACTATGCATCATTACTTGACAAGCTGAAGGCAGAACTTGCGAAAAAACAGCCACATTTGCAGAAAAAGAAAATCCTGTTTCACCAAGACAACGTACTGTCTCACACCTCAGCGGTTGCCATGGCGAAAATCCACGAATTACGGTTTGAACTGCTTGACCATCCGCCTTACTCACCAGATCTAGCCCCAAGAGACTTCTTTTTGTTCCCTCATCTAAAAATTGCACTCGGAGGACAAAGATTTTCGTCAAATGAAGAGGCAATTACCTTCGTGAACAATTATTTTGCAGAGAAAAATGCCGAGTACTATTTGGACGGGTTACAGAGATGGGAGCATCGCTGGGAGAAGTGTGTAGTGTTACAAGGAGACTATGTTGAAAAATAAAAAAAAATTTTCAGAAAAAATGTTTTGTATCTTTGTTAGGTCGGAAACTTTGCAGACCACCCTCGTAAAAGCGCAACAAACTCTGCCAAATTTCATTTATGCAAACGTTGAAGCAAAACCATACATTTTCACCGTCAAACACTGATGCCACTGTCTGTTCCACAAAGAGAAGTAATATTTATCGTCCAAGTTTTGCATTCACCGTCGTGTCATAAGCACCGCTGCGAGCACTACCAGGGTTATATTTCATTCCCGTTTGAAAAGAAGTTTAACACTATTGTAGCAATCAACACTGATTGAATCATTAGATTTGGTAGAAGATTGATTGGAGAGCACAAAACCTAAACCTGCAACATAAACCTAAACTAAAAGAAGTTTAATCTTGATTGAATAATTTCAAATGCTTTCCTTCTTCTGCTTCTTTTTCATCTGTTTGTCACCTATATTCAGATTTTAGAAAAATCGAAGAAACCTTGAGTTGCACAGTTTAGATAAATGTAATTCAACCAGTCTTAAATTTTATTAATCTGTAGATTAGACAATTATGATTTGAACCTTTTTAGTATTTGCAGTGTAGTCTGAACAATTTTCTCCAGTCGCATTGAAGTGTAGTTATGAAAGTCTACTAATTATCTTCTTATTTTAGCTCTTATCATTTAACCAGACCCTTCTAGTTGTGGAATCATATCTCAAAAACCGAATCAAAATTCCTAAATACGAATCCTAAACTACAATTTTCCAATTTTGATGCCTTATGTCTTTATGGACATTTCGAATATTAATTTTTGGATCGTAAACTATGTTTCCTTCTCACACAACCGATTGCTTTCTGTAATGGCCTTATCCACAAAGCTAGTGACAATCTCAGTTGCAAACCTAGACGCAATACTGGATCTTTACAAGACTTAGTCAAAGTACACAATGCCCACTACACTATTTCCCGATTTACAGTTTCTAACAGTTAAATTACTTGCTTGTTCATTCAAAGATCGTTGACCTATTTCTTCAAATTTTCCTAACATTCAAGTAGGATGCCGATCTTTGATCATTTCTATCAGTTTATGTTTAAAAGGCCTCTTTATGATCAATAACTGACTGACCATAGCAGTTTAAAGATCACAAATCAAAGATATCTTAACTCCTAATCTGTCGCACAGATTTCTTGAGAAGATGGATTTATTTGCCATTGGCCTTCAGAGAATAGCATCCAAGTTAAAAGATTGTTTGATGTTTACCATGTCAAAAGTTTATGAAAATTCGCAAACCACACCCTAATGTTTGATAGAAGTTTCCTAGTCTTGAAAGGCAAGCAAGCATTTAGTGAAATAAATTTTGATAAGATGTGCTGGTATCTACAGAGATTCCGAACATCCTGTGAAGTTCTACGTCCTTGCAAGCTTTTGGACGTAAGTCTTTACTTGCAGGATGCTGACATTTTGTGCAGGTGTTTGAGTTCTTACGGATGTCCGAATTCTCGCAGAGCTCTATACGTGTTTCATATTTTCAGGCCCTTGCAAAATCCAAGAATTCTCGTAGATTCTTAAGTTCTTTGGAGGTATCCGGTTTTTCCTGAATTCTCAGAGATTTTGTGGAATTATAGACTGTTATGAACTTTTGGAAGAAACACCAGGTACAAAAATAACAAAAATATAAAGAAATTCCTATTTCAATCTACTGTGTAAGAAAACCTTTGGAATTTCACATTAGATCAAGTTTCCTTTTTTTTTCAAAAAATTCAACAACTTTGGTATTAAGGCGGGGCCCAAGTAATGTAAGTTGTAAGGTGTCAATTTGTCACTGTCTGAAAAGAAGAGAATTATGAAGCGCCAAAAATATCTTTCTTCTATGATATCAAATGGCAAGCAACGAAGCTAAAAATGGGATTTTGGCATTTTAACCCCAATCGTTATTGCTATATCGTAAGCAAACCACTGTATGAGTATTTGACGATATGTGAAACCGAAAAACGTAATCTTTATTTTTTCTTTTCAGTCCACAGCTCTTGGCGTTCGCAGTTTATTCTGCTTAATACTACACAAAATCGTTTCTTTCATGATTTTGCCACTTTTTATTTTTCTTGGCATAGCATTTTCCTTTGTTATGTTTGAATAAAACTTCTTGGCATTTTTTTAAAAAATACGGGAAATCTATTTGTATTCCAAAAATCATACTGTTGAAATCTCTAAAATTAATTTTCCATTACTTTATTAGTCACAAAGCAACATTTCTTCTTCAATATGTAAATTACACCCTTCGGATATGAATCTAACCATCCGCTAAGTAAGTATGCACATAAAGATAAACTTTTCAATCTCTTTTGAATACATCAAGAACTTCTTTGTTTTCAAATAAAACTTGAAACTTTTTTTAATCCTAAAAACTTTTACACCTAAATCTCCTCATATAATATACTCGCAAATAAACTCTCTCGAATAATTTAGTATTATCTCAGTTAATTGACTTATAAACTACATTAATGAAAGAAAAGGGAATTCGAATTCAGTCAGAAAGTAATTTGATTTTATGGATCTTTTGTTTTCCCATCAAAAATTAAACCCAAAACCTGAGCGAACTCGAAATTTATGAAACATAAATTTTCGTTTACCGAGAGAAATGTGAACAAGTCCTGTGAGAATCTTTGCAAAACTTTATTCCCAACTGAATCCATTTTATATGACAGTAAAATGATTTAAATGTTCATCTCAGCATTTTAGTAAACTGTAGAACAGTAAATAATTGCCATGGACTTGTTTAAATCGCGATAGAACTTAACGAACTTAGAAGATTTTAAAACAAAAACAGTAAAGCATATTTTGTTTGGTATCAGAGGGTTTTAAGTAAAAGAAAATTTAAGTTAAATTGATCCCTTGAAAGATTTACTAACCCCAAAGGAGGTAAGAAAATCATTCATGTTTTTATTTAAAAAACAAATTAAGATTCACAACCACAAAATGAACTGGAACTGTTTTAGATAAATTTTAGTTTGTACGGTATCGCAGGTGACAGTAAAGCTAACTCCGGTGGGTAGTCTTGGGTGAAAATATTGATTTATTAAAAGAGGAATAATCTTCTTTTTGTAATTCTACACACAGATCGTATAGAAAGACGATTTGCAACTTCGACTAATCGTAAAAGAAAAACGTTGCTTCTGAATGCTTCTAGGATTCGTTTAAATTTTCAAAGTTTTCACAAAGTTGTCACTGAAAGAAAGCCAAGGAAGAGCAGCTGCTCCACTGACTTAAAAGTTGACAACTGCAACCGTTCATTAAGCCAAATCGTTGCCAAAAAGACTTTTTTGTGAAAAAATCTCTTATATCCTTCGGTTCAGCATCAGAAACATTAAACGAAAGGCACTTTCAACGTTGCTTAGGAGCGACACTTTTTCAGTCTGGTGACAGCACCATGCAAACAGAACTTATTATCTCAAACCGCAAATTTTGATAGCATCTCAGGAGTTTAATACAGTAATGGCTTCGTAAGGGGATATTATTTGAAGATAAGAAGGTAATCGTAAGAACCTCGTTCATTTAGAGAAAAGCATTTCGTGATTCATTTGGAATAAGGTAAATACTAGCTTCCTCACTGTGAACACTGAAAGCAATACATGTATGAGTCAAACATGAGCCAAAGGCTTTGACAAGTTATTATTGGAGTTAACTTATAAATAGTAAGTTGTTAACGAAATAAATTTGTCTTCTTTGTAGTTTTGTCACTAGGGGAAGCCAAGACTGTAACTTGTAAATTATACAATATAATTACCGAAACGGATAGGACAATAACACTTTAGTTAAGTTAAAAACCTCATGTGGAAAAAAGGAAATTGAATTCTTCATTGTTTCGAAAATATCATATTCAACTAAACTGAATAGAAAGTTGAAAGAAAATTAAAAGGGAGAAAGAGTCTTGATTCCAGCAGTATTCGGTCGCAGAGCACCCACTAGATTTTCCAGTCAGTTACAAATCAGAGATGTGGGTCTCACGTACCCGGCTGAAACACCTTCTTTGCTTTGCTAATGGACGTCCACGCCACTATTGTCATCGGGTTTTGTATTCTTGATTTCCTGGTGACTTCGCTCTTCTTTTCTGTAGCCTTCCGATACTGAGCTCTACCATAACAGCGTGCGTATGTGGTGCTATAGATTTAAAAAGGGTCATTTGAGTTCTTAGCCACCGAGTACCTTGTCAAGTCAGCGACCGGCCACGGTATCCGTTCATTCTTGGCTACCATTCCACTTTACATCAACACTCTAACTTCCACCACACGATAGCCTCTCTACTTCAAACCAT
>VTPC01004564.1:0-25994 GCA_011009095.1 Ignelater luminosus
TAATTTGGCAAACACTACCCCATTTTATACAAGCCGTCACTGTTTTTGGTCAATGGCCAATTTCTCAATCTTTCTTTTTTTGCTAAATATAGGAAAAAATATTAAAAGCTAAACCTAGAACATAGCAATATTTTAAATTAACATAACATGACGTCTATTCAATATTTACCCTTTTATCTAGATTATGTTACAAACATTAGGTGACTAACGGTTCTTAAATGTAAAAACAATAAATATTAACGATAATTACAGTATTAAATATTTATAAAGATGAATTTATAAATAAACAATTTTCTTTAAAGTCACACATTAGATTCTAAAACTACGTACATACAACTAATCTAAATAAACCTTCAAGGATAGAAAAATACAGAAAATGAATCACCGTAAACAGATATTTGATCAATGATCTTGAATAACCGTAATCGATATTAATCATTCGAAAAAGAGTGTAATACACTCTTATTAAAGAATCTAAAAATGGAAAAATTAAAAATAACTTAAATACTTTTAGATGCTTTACATATGTTCATAACCAAAGAAAATCCATTTAACGTGTAAACAACCCTAGGAAAAAGTCGCCGGCGCGCGCCGTTTTAAATTTAGAAACCAGAAATTTATTCTTTCTAAATTTTCTCCAACACGCTTTCAGGAAGAGAAAAGCATTTAAATATTTAAAACTCAACAATATTGTTTGAGCCAAACAAAATTCTTCCCAATTTAAATTCATTGTCCTGAAAGTTGAACGTTTCTATTTAAACTAATAAAACTTTTAATTTTTACAGAGGACATTGACTGTCCTAACCTCATTTTCCTTAAATAAGTACAAACATTCAAGGTCTTAACTTTTTTCTAATCTTTTTAGAACCTCTATCTGTTATTATGTAACGCCACTGCAATACTAATAATTCACTTTACTATGAGAGTCTTTAAATTCATTGTAACATCACGAACTGAATTAAATGATTTGTAGAGTTTAATCTATTGCTCTTATTATGTTAGAGGTAATGACCTTTTCGAAGGTTTTTCCTGGAATCACATCTATTTCATTAATTTCAGAAAAATCACAATAATAACAGTTACAGTTTTTAATAATAGTAATGATCATAAATGCACCTGACTTTTTGGCGTTTGCCGCGAAATGTAATTATAGACAGGAAATCGGAATCATAAAAATTTGATACAACGCCAGTCTTGTTTCCATACAACTTCAATTAAGATTATTTTAATGTATTGTGTAGTCTTGAAGATTATTTTACAATGGGCCGTTTAAAGTAACTAACATCAAGTTACGTTATAAATACGGTGACCCGTTTATTTGAGCGGGCACGCCTTTAAATATTGCTTGATAAAAATTACAAGTTACACACCAATAAACACTTTAGACATTATACAGGGTGTCTCACATAAGAGCTCTATGAAAATTCTTGACTATCTATAAGATTAAAGTTTCAATAGTTTCATCAGACTTTTCATCAATTATGATAATCTGTGGTTTGTTTTTCTGTGCCGTTGGCTTGAATTAAAAACTATAAATTTCTTTGTTTTTAAAGATGTTGAAGTCACTTGTCTAATCATCAATAAAACAAGTTTTTCATGCCAAATCTTTACTGAAGTTTAGTTTCGTTGTTTAATCTTTAACACGAAAGTGGACTTCGATATTAAATTAGTGAAGAAAAATGAAACAAAGAGCACAGATTTAAGTTATATCGCTTAGAAGATTAACATCAAGCAAGATTTGGTTCTTAGAATTCTTCTCACGATATTTTCCTTTTCTATAATAAACAGTTTAAATTCAAAATTAAAACGTTTTGAAATATTGTAGGCACTGAATATTTTTAGACTTGAATGAATAGCTTTTCTTACAGCTGATAAATCAAACTTTGATGCGTCATCCTTCCATTTCGCATAGGTACAGGATATCTTAAAAGCTTCTACTACATGTTTTTGCAATTTCCAAAACACATTTCTTTGAATTATTAACATTCTCTCTCATCAATCAGCACTTTCCAATAGGAAACCCTAAGACATGTTTTAGATTTGAGTTTAGGACACCCTGTGTATTCTTCCTGTTGGCTTATTATTACTTTCCAGTACAAAACAAAATTCCACATAAATCGTCTTACATTTTTACAATAAGACGGAATAAATTCCTTCGAGAGTATTTTTACCATTAGAAATTGTTATTTCGCATTAAGCAATCGAAGGCTGATTGCCAGACCACATAATGACAGCGTAAAGAAAACAATATCGACCACATAACAAGAATACCAATTTCGTGCCAATTTGGTTTTGTTTCCTTATACCCATGTTTAAGATTAAATTTAAGCAAATTAATTTAGTTTTATTAATTAGCTAATAATCAAGTTTAGTAATTTGAATGTTAGGTTAAACGTCGAGAAATTTCAGCTTGAAAACATAACGTTGCACGAAACTTTTAATTCTCATACCTGCCAATGCGGCGCTGTAGTGCGTGAAGTCCGTGATCTCATTGGCAGAGTAAAGATAGCTGCTCCTAAAATGGGTGGCTGAAATACGATCTATGATCACAAATAGACCCGCTGGGCCCCCATACCGATCTTGCACTGTCAACAAAAATATTTGAATGTCTACCTACATACTCTTCATTGAATTTTTGGAATTATTTTTGTTTTATTTCATACATTAATAATAAATCGATTTAATTAACGATTCAGCTATATTTATAGAGAGGAAAAATCAGATTTAAAATTAAATTGGAAAGTTTTTGCACAATTTCATAAATAGATTCCAAATCAAAAAAAAACAAGCAAATAATTTTATTTCTAGAATAATCTTTTTTAATGAGTAAAAACAAGAAGACTGATAAAAATATCTTATTGTTGCTTTGATATTTAGGTGCAGAGTGATTATTTTTTGCTCTTCATACTTTATGAAGGTACTCGCAAAAAGAATTCGAAACAATAGCAGAATGTTTCCTTAGAATGTCCAAACCTTTTACAACTAAAACAATTTTAAAATTCAATCTAATAAGTAATAAACAAATTAAATCTAGTACTTAATGATTCAAAATCAAGATTCTTATCCTAACACAGCATAATCTTAAATGGGCGTCCACAAGAATTTGCATTCAGTAATAGCTCTCAACAAATCTTTCAGTAGCAACACTCAAAACAGTTTTACTGTCTAAATCGTAAAAATTAAATATCCCTCTTACAAACTACCTAATCGAAAATAAATTTTATAGATCAAATAACCTAAAAATATAATCTAAGCATTAATTAACAAAATCTAAAACTTTTGCCAAACTAACTGGCAGCTTTTATATGCAGGAAATCTAAATATAAAATCTTATTCACCCAAAAATAATAAATTGCATGCAACACTTCATTCTCTTCATATTATACAATCTAAACGACCGTTTTAATTTTTACAGTACAAGAAGGACACATGCAAGTGGCCGGACAAGTACAACAATCTGGAATGCAACAAATCAGCGGATTTGGCCCAAATGCGGCACCACCAATTTTCGAAAGAGTATTTCAAAACGCTCGCTTCGCCCAAGGAGGTAACGCTATATTCGACGGCCGCGTAACGGGAAAACCACAACCGACAGTTGTATGGACACGTAAAGGTGCTCCATTAAGAGATTCATCGAAACATCGGATCAATATTAACGAACAAACGGGTGACATCACTTTAGCTATCTATCAAATTGGACCTGGAGATGAAGGCGAATACACGTGCACTGCTAGAAATCAATATGGTGAAGCAGTGTGTTCCGTTTTTATCCAACCGGAAGGTATTCCAATGCAACAACAACAACAATCCTTCCAAAAAACTCAAACATTCAAAACTACCGAACAAAGGACCACATCTAGTACAGGAGGTACGACCTATCAACGACATCAAGAATCTTCTACTTCTTACGCTAATGGTTTTGAACAAGAATTCAAAATAGATACATTCGAATACAGAATTTTACGTGAAGTATCCTACAGAGAATCTATAACTAGACGACATGCAGGTGAAACCGACACTCAGATCTCAACAGTTGTAGAAAGGTCGCTAGGACCACCTGCCCCTCCTCAAATTGCACAAAAACCAAGAAATTCTAAACTCCTAGAAGGATCTGATGCAGTATTTACAGCTAAAGTTTCTGCAAATCCACGACCACGTCTTACTTGGTTCCGCAATGGACAAAGAATAACCCAATCTCAAAAATTCGAGACTAGCTATTCTAATAATCAAGCTACATTACGTATTAAGCAAGTGAAATCCGAAGATTCTGGCCATTACACGCTACTTGCAGAAAATCCACAAGGATGTGTCGTATCTTCTGCATACTTAGCAATTGAGCCTGTAACCACTCAAGAAGGCCTACTACAAGAACCTGTCCTAAAAGTTCAACCAATTGAAGACACTTCAGACTCTGCAAAAACACTTGCACCTAATTTCGTTCGAGTATGTGGTGATCGAGATGTAACAGAAGGTAAAATGACCCGTTTTGATTGTCGCGTTACCGGCCGACCTTATCCTGAAGTATCATGGTATATTAACGGTCGTCAAGTAACGGATGACCACAACCATAAAATTTTAGTAAACGAATCTGGTAATCACGCCCTTATGATTACAACTGTAAGCAGAAATGACTCTGGCGTAGTCACGTGCGTAGCACGTAATAAGACTGGAGAAACTTCATTCCAGTGCAACTTGAACGTTATTGAAAAGGAACAAGTTGTCGCTCCTAAATTCGTAGAACGATTTACCACAACGAATGTTAGAGAAGGAGAACCGGTGGTGTTACATGCAAGAGCAGTCGGAACTCCGACACCACGAATCACTTGGCAGAAGGATGGTGTGCCAGTATCGCCTAGCCCCGAGGTGCGAATTACAACTGACGGTGGAGCCTCCACATTAGATATCTCGCGAGCCAAGGCGTCGGATGCGGCTTGGTATCAATGTACCGCCCAAAATGTCGCTGGCTCCACTGCTACAAGGGCCCGTCTTTTCGTTGAAGTACCCGAAGGCCCAACATCAGAACCCTGGCGCCTCCACCTTCCCCGACCGACTAAAGTCATCGAACCAGAGTAAGTTATAAACCATTAAATTATAAAAACTTTTATTCACGATATTTAATGTTTTAGACCCGAACCTGGCCCTGAAGTTATTTATTTGAAACATGTTGAACCGGCTCAGCCGTATCTGCCAAGGGCAGAAGAGGATCGTATCTATCCTCCACCCCAGTTCATTATACCTCTGCATGATATTTCTCAGCTAGAAGGAGGTAAAGTTCACTTCGAGGCCAGGATCGAACCAGTTGGTGATCCCACAATGCGTGTGGAATGGTTCGTTAATGGAAAATCTCTCGAAGCAAGTAAGTTTAAAGGTTAACAAATGTTTTATATTAGAATAACTAAACGTTGTCTGTTTAGGCTCCCGAGCAACAGCCATCTTCCGTTTCGGATTCATTGCCTTGGACTTGCTAAGTATTACATTGCGCGATAGCGGTGAATATGTATGCCGCGTAACAAGCGCCACCGGATGTGTCGAATCTCGTGCTATCCTAAGTGTAACCGCTCGTGCCTCCATAGAACGTACAAGCCAACATCCAGACAGTTTACAATATATCCAACAATTAGAAGACTATTCAAAATACCAACGATCTGAAAGTATTGAAGAAACTTCTTCCCAGAAACCGCATTTCATCCGTCCACTCCAAGATCTTGGGGAGCTACAGGAAGGACGAAATGCCCATTTCGAAGCGCAACTTACACCTGTTAGCGATCCCACAATGAAAGTGGAATGGTACAAGGATGGAAAACCAATTACAGCTAGTTCACGTATATCAACTATCTTCAACTTCGGTTACGTCTCCCTTAATATAATGCACCTACGTGCCGAAGATGCAGGAACATATACTGTGAGAGCTGTAAACCGTATGGGAGAAGCTATCAGCAGCGCAACTTTACAAGTATTTGTTCGTTCTACCGTTACTGGAGATCTAGGTATACCAGAACAACAAAGATATATTGACAAAGTTGGTGAATTGGAAGCATACCAACAAATGCAACATCAAAAATACGTACAAGAAACGCCTGAAAGTTTATATCCACCAGAATTCAAAACACCCATTAAGGATCAGCACGGGGTTCGAGAAGGTGGCTTTGCACATTTTGAAGCTCGCCTAGAACCTACTGGAGACTCCACTCTTAGAGTAGAATGGTTTAAAGATGGCAGACCAGTAGAAGCAAGTTCAAGGATTACAACATTCTTTAACTTTGGTTATGTTGCTTTAACTATTAAAGCAGTTACAATTCATGATGTCGGCAACTACACATGTAAAGCATACAATGCTTTAGGTGAAGCCGTTACCACAGCTCAGTTGAGCGTGGTTAGTAAAAAAGATATAGTTATGGACTCCCAACACCCTGGAGGCTTAGAGAAAATTCAACATCTCGAAGACACTAGTCGCTATAGTCGTAAAACTGAAGAAGAAGTGCAAGTTAGACAAAAACCAAGGTTTTTGGGACCATTAAAAGGAACTAACAAAATTGTAGAAGGGCAACGTGCTCACTTCGAAGCACGGGTAGAGCCACAAAACGATTCAACCATGAAACTCGAATGGTATCATAATGGAAAACTGATTCAAAGCGCCAACAGAATTCAGACATATCACGATTTTGGCTATGTAGCCCTCGACATTCTTAGTGTTCGAGGTGAAGACAGCGGAACTTACACCGTTGTTGCAAGAAATGCATTAGGTGAAGCTCAACTTTCTGCCAGTATGGTAGTTGAAAGTAAGTTTTTTTATGATTTTAATTACTTAAACATCTAATCAATTTTCCTTGCTTACAGCCCGAGCAAGTATCGATACAAGGAGTATGCACCGCACGGCCTATGAAAAAACTCAACGTTTAGAGAAACCTCCACATGTTGAACCAGAATATGAGATTGAAGAATTATGTAAATCAAAACCAATTTTCGTAGTACCCTTGTCAGATCCACCACCACTAGGTGAAGGCAGAAATATTCATCTTGAATGCCGTCTTGAACCAATGGGCGACCCTACAATGAGAGTAGAATGGTTTTGCAATGGAAGACCAATAACTGTTGGTTCGCGATTCAGAACCTATCACGATTTCGGCTTTGTAGCTCTTGATATTATTCATGCTACATCCTTAGATTCTGGAGAATACACCTGTAGAGCTACAAACCAACTTGGTTCGGCTCACACATCTGCCTGTGTTAGAGTAATTGATCGCTCTGGTATTGTCACAGAAACTCAGCATGAACAATCTTTAGAGCAAATTCAAATGCTAGAAGACGCTTCTAGATATCGCAAACATGGCGAAGAAGAAGTCACTATAATGCAAGCTCCTCAATTTACTCGACCTCTTCATAACATCGAAACCGTAGAAGGTACAAACGTTCACATGGAATGTCGCCTTCAACCCGTTGGTGATTCCACAATGAAAGTTGCTTGGTTTGTAAATGGCCGTCCTATTAAGACTGGACATCGCTTCCGTCCAGCTTACGAATTCGATTATGTAGCTTTAGACTTGCTTAGTGTATATCCTGAAGACTCTGGAGTTTACACTTGCCAAGCCCGAAATCAATTAGGAGAAGCTGTAACATCATGTGCCGTTAAAGTTATGGCCAAGAAAGATCTGCTTTTGGAAACGCAACATCCAGGAGGCTTGGAAAAAATTCAATATTTAGAAGATACTTCTCGCTACAAACGCTCCGAACACGTAGATGAAGTAATCAGCGTAAAACCAAAATTTATCACCAAGCCAAAAAACCTTGATAATATGCGTGAGAGTCAGCACGCACACTTTGAATGCAAACTCGAACCTGTAACTGACTCGAATTTGAAAGTTGAATGGTACAAGAATGGACGCCCAATTATAATTGGTCACAGATTCAGACCAATTCATGACTTTGGGTACGTTGCTTTGGACATAATCGATTTGATTGCTGAAGATTCTGGAATTTACACCTGCCGTGCGGTAAATCTTATTGGCACTGATGAAGTAACCTGCACACTTGACTGTCGGAGTTCTCGTCAGATAGTCACTGACACTCAACATGAAACAGGATTGGAAAAAATCCACCATTTAGAGGATCGCACAAAATACCATCGTACTGAAGAGATAGATGAAATTACAACTCAAGCACCAGTTTTCACCACATCGTTAAAAAACGTGGACATCAAAGAAGGCCAGAGAGCCCACTTTGAATGCCGCTTGATTCCTGTTTCTGATTCCACCATGAAAGTTGAGTGGTTCCACAATAATAAACCATTAAAATCTGGTTCCAGATTTACTGAAACCAATAACTTTGGATTTGTGGCCTTAGATATCTTGTATACTTATCCAGAAGATTCAGGTACTTACACTTGCAGAGCAACTAACGCAGTAGGAGAAGCAGTAACTTCCAGCGTTTGCGTTGTGCACTCTAAGAAATCCATCTATTTGGACACTGTTAATGAACAAGCCCTAGAACGTATACACGAACTTGAAGACCATTCTCGTTATCAGAGACAAACTGCTACAGAAGAATATGTATCTCAAGCTCCGGTATTCACACAACCGATCAAAGATTTGAGAGTGGCAGAAAACCAAGCCGCTCACTTTGAGGCTCGATTAATTCCCGTTGGTGATTCAAGACTTAAAGTTGATTGGTTACGAAATGGTGTACCAATCCAAGCTTGTAAGTGATTATATCTGCTTTAATTTCTAAGAGACTTGACTAATTATTTGATTTTCTAGCTAATCGCATTACAACAATGCACGATTTTGGTTACGTAGCTCTTAATATGAAATACGTAAACCCTGAAGATTCCGGCACTTACACTTGCCGAGCCGTAAATGAATTGGGAGAAGCAGTTACTTCAGCCACTTTAGCTGTACAATGTAAGTTGCAACAAATTTTGACATTTTAATAGCTTACCATTTCTATCTTACTTTGAACTTATCTTTGATGATATTTGTAGCTAAAGCTGCTCTACAACTCGAAACCCAACATGAAGCAGCTCTTCAAAAGTTACGCCAACTTGAAGATACAAGCAAATATCAACGCCGTGAAGAAGAAGAAATTCTTGCAACACAAGCTCCTCATTTCACCACTCAATTGAATGGACCAACTGAATTAGTTGAAGGACAAAGTGCCCACTATGAATGCAGAATTGAACCATATCCAGATTCCACCCTTAAAGTTGAATGGTTCCACAATGGCAAACCTCTGACTACTGGACACAGATTCCGTACAGCTTATGACTTTGGTTTTGCAAGCTTGGACATCCTTACAGTATACGGTGAAGATGCTGGTGAATACACATGCCGTGCCACGAATCACCTAGGACAAGCCAAATCATCAATAGTTACAAAAGTCACAAGTAAGACATTCATATCAAGCATAAAAAAATAATATTCTAATAAATATTTTTTATAGCCAAAGCCAACATTATTAGAGATACTCAGCATGAAGGAGCTTTACAAAAGATCCAATACCTAGAAGATGATTCCCGTTACAAGAAGACTGCCGTAGAAGATGCACTTATTCTTGAAAAGCCACAATTTGGTAAAAGTCTTAAGAACATTGAAAATCTACCTGAAGGTGTTAGTGCTCACTTAGAAGCAACACTTACACCAGTAAACGATCCAACAATGAAAGTAGAATGGTTCTGTAATGGAAAACCAATACAAACTGGTCACCGTTTCAAGACCACCTACGATTTTGGTTTTGTTGCTTTAGATATCTTGTACGCATATGCTGAAGACTCTGGCACATACATGTGCAGAGCTAGAAATGCAGTCGGTGAAGCCGTTACTACAGCAGCAGTTAATGTTGTTGGTGAGTTATTATAATTGTACATATCTTAATAAGAGAATCGTGGTCTTACTATGATTAAATCTTACAGCTAAATCGGGATTGCATCTTGAAACTTTGGATGAACAACGTCTCAAGAAGATTCGTGAACTAGAAAGCTATGAACGGCCACAACGCGAAGAAGTAGAACCAGCACCACAACGTCCTGTATTCTTAACACCTTTGACGAGTCTCGAGAACCTCAAAGAAGGTGAACATGCACATCTTGAATGCCGTGTAGAACCAATCAATGATGCTAATTTGAGAATTGAGTGGTACGTCAATGGTGTTAAACTAAAGACCGGTCACAGATTCAGAACCACACATGACTTCGGTTATGTTGCACTTGATATATTATACGCATATCCTGAAGACAGTGGTACTTACATTTGTAAGGCAATTAACCTTGTTGGTGAAGCAGTTAACACTTGCACCATTAAGGTTGGAAGCCACCGTAGCATTTTATTGGATACTCACCATCCTGAAGGTTTACAAAAGATCCGAGAACTTGAAGCTCAAGGACGTCCTGCACGCCTTGAAGTAGAAGAACCAGAACCCACACCTCCAAGGTTAGTCACCGAACTGAGAGGTACAACACATGTATATGAAGGACAGACAGCGCACTTTGAAGCCCAAGTTGAACCTATTCACGATCCTAATTTGCGCATCGAATTCTACCATAATGGAAAACCATTACCTTCTGCATCTAGGTTCCATATTACCTTTGATTTTGGTTATATAGCATTAGATATAACTCATTGTGTACCTGAAGATGCTGGAGAATATTCAGTAAAAGCCATTAACAACCTTGGTGAATGCAAATCTAGCATCAGCATGAAGGTCACAGCTAAAGATAGTATTATTCTGGATTCGCAACGTCCAGAAGGCTTGGAAAAGATTAGGAAGCTTGAGGAACATGAACCTTACAAGAGACCAGAATTTGAAGAACCACAAACACGCCAAAGACCAGTATTCACTCAACCATTACAGAATATTGATAGTATTGCAGAAGGTCAAACGGCTCACTTCGAATGCCGCTTGATTCCAGTAGGTGATCCTACCTTGAAGGTTGAATGGTTCAGAAATGAGAAACCAATTGAAGACAGTTCTCGTATTACCAAAGTCCACGATTTCGGCTTTGTTTCCTTGGATATCACACATGTTAGAGATGAAGATCAAGGAGTTTATATGTGCAGAGCTTCTAATCCTCTTGGAGAAGCTGTAACTACTGCTTCCATGAAAATTAGAAGTAAGTAATTTGTATGTGTTATAAAATTAGAAATTATCAATCTCTTCATTTTACAGCCAAAGCAAGCATCCAATTAGAAACTCAACATGAGGAAAGTATGAAGAGAATTCAACAACTTGAACAACCAGCAGCACCACGTCCTGAAGAACCAGATCGAGTATTCGAAAAACCCATCTTCACACAATTGCTTACTGGACCAACGGAACTTTGGGAAGGTCAACACGCTCACTTTGAAGCTCGTGTCGTACCTGTAGGCGATCCCAGTTTGAGATTTGAATGGTATGTCAATGGAGTAGAATTAAAACTTGGTTCTCGTTTCCGTGTAACCAATGACTTTGGATTTGTTACACTTGATATTATGTCTACCGTACCTGAAGATTCAGGTGTATATACCTGTAAAGCAATTAACAAATCTGGTGAAGCTGTATCATCAATCTCAATGAAAGTCAAGTCTAGATCACACATTATGAGGGATGCTTTACAACCAGATGCTTGGGAAAAGATTCAATTAAAGGAAGCAGAAATGAACCGAGTTCCAGAAAAATTCGTTGATACTGCTCCTCAACAACCGCCCGTATTTACCACTCACTTACAAAGCTATGACAAACTTGTTGAAGGACAACACGTATTTCTAGAAGCTCAAGTTGAACCAAGAGCGGATCCAAACCTCAGAGTAGAATGGTACAAGAATGGAATTTCCCTTACTACGGGTGCTAGATTAAAGAGCACTTTTGATTTTGGTCATGTCACCATGTCAATTAATAGCGTCCGAGGTGACGATTCTGCTGTTTACACCTGCAAAGCAACCAATTTATTGGGAGAAGCCATTTCCACCTGCACTCTCAAGGTAGAAGATAAACATTGGTTGTTAGGTCATTCTCTTCATCCCGATGCCATACCCAAACTAGAAGCTTTAGAAAGACCACCAGAAGTTACTCGTGTAACTGCCGAACCAACTTACGATATGCCTATCTTCATCTCTCACTTGAATAATGTAGAATGCGCAGAAGGCGACAATGTACACTTCGAATGTCAAGTAGAACCTTCTAAAGATCCTACCATGAAAATCGAATGGTTTGTTAATGGAAAGCCGTTACCAAGTGGTTCCAGGTACAAATCCACTTACGACTTTGGTTTCGTTGCTCTCGATATTAGTCACGCTTATGAAGAAGATTCGGGAGTTTACACCTGCAAAGCCACAAATAGTAAAGGTTCTGCTAGTACATCAGGTTCTTTACGTTGTACAGGAAAGGAAAGTATATTCTTTGGTACTCAGCATCCACAAGGAAAGGCAGGATTCGAAAAAGTTCGAGAAGTTGAAGATGAACTCGCAAACAGATATCAGCGCCAAGCTTCAGGTCCTGAAAGTCAATTTGGTAAACCGATATGGACCATACCATTGAATCCAGAGTTTAGATTAATGGAAAGCCAACCTCTCCATCTGGAAGGTACAGTTGAACCTAAAGACGATCCTAACTTGAAGATAGAATGGTTCGTAAATGGAAAATCACTTGACCACGGTTCCAGGTTCAAACTGACCAGTGATTTTGGATTTGTTACTCTTGATCTCACAGATATTTACGAACGCGACCAAGGTATTTACACTTGCAAAGCTTCGAACAAAGCAGGTGAAGCATTTACATCCACAACCATTTACTGCACAAGCAAATCTAACTTGATTGAACGCACTCAACATCCAAAAGGCAAAGAAGGTCTTGAAAGAATCCAAGATCTCGAAGACTCTCTTAAACGAGGTGAAGCACCAAAGATTGAAACTGAAGAAGGACACGCTCCAGTTTTCACTTCAGAATTCACACATCTTGTAAATCTTAGTGAGGGAGAAATTGCTCACTTTGAAGCAGGATTAACACCTATTGGAGATCAAACGATGGTTGTTGAATGGTTCTATAATGGCAAGACCATAGCTGCTAGCCACAGATTACGAACGGTACATGCATTTGGAATGGTCGTCTTAGAAGTTTTGGGAACCAAGCTCGAAGATACAGGCACCTACACTTGCCGTGCAACTAACAAATGGGGAAAAGCTGAACAAAGTGTTACCTTACAATGTGTAGATAAATACCAAGGACAGAAGCCCAAATTCACTACCCACATTAAAGATATTGTGGGTCTTAAAGATGGCCAATCTGCTCACTTTGAATGTACTGTTGTACCGACCAACGATCCTAACTTGAAAATCGAATGGTTCCACAATGGAGAACCTATTCTGCAATCGTCCCGCATTAAGACAGTTTCTGATTTTGGTTTTGTAGTTATGGACATTTCTTACATTCAAGCTCACGATTCTGGCGAATACGTTTGCAGAGCTAGCAACAAGTTTGGTGAAGATTTCACTCGTGCTACTATCTCAGCTTCTGGAAGAGGAGGTGTATTCTCAGACAGCTTGCAACCTGACTCTCTTGCTAAAATCCGCGAACTTGAGAGCCTTCAAGGGCAACAACAACAAGCTCCAGCAACTCCAGTTACAGAGCCGCCTAAATTTATCACGCAAATAAGCGATATTACAAAATTAGTTGAAGGACAAAGTGCTCATTTTGAAGCACGTTTGACACCTGTAACCGATCCTGATTTGGTGGTAGAATGGTATTACAATGGAAAGAAATTACCACACGGTCACAGATATCGTACTTTCCACGATTTTGGTATTGTAATTCTAGACATTTTGTATTGTTACGAAGAAAATTCTGGTACCTACGAGTGCAGAGCATACAATAAATACGGTGAAGATTCTACAAAGGCAACAATGAAGTGTGTCTCGAAGGCTAATTTAATCCTGGACTCGCAACTGCCGCGGGTAAATATTTTGAATGAACCAGAGTTCAACAGACATTAAAAATCTTACTTTTACAGGGCATGGAGGGAGGCTTGGAGAAAATCCAGACTCTAGAAGACTCACTTTTGAAGACGCGCGAAGAAGCTACCGTTGAAGAAAAAGGTAAAGCTCCCGTATTTACCGTTCCACTCTCCAATATCGATAATTTACGCGAAGGAGAAAGCGCACACTTTGAAGCTCGCTTGATTCCAACTGATGACCCAAAACTAAAGGTAAAATAAAAGTATTACTAGACTTAATGATAACAGAATAAACAATTTGAATTTTAATCTTTAAGGTCGAATGGTTCTGGAACGGAAAGCCTTTGAGAACTGGTTCAAGATTCCGCACATTCCACGATTTCGGTTTTGTTATCTTAGAGATTTCGCCCGTATATCCAGAAGATTCTGGAGAATATTCATGTAGGGCATTCAATGACTACGGTCAAGCAGTGACTACATCTACAATGAAAGTACAGGGCAAGAGAAGTATCATTTTAGAATCACAACTTCCTAAAGGAATGGAAGGTACTATTGATAAAATTGCGGAACTTGAAGGATTAGGGGCTGCCCCGACCCCAATGTCCCCTGAAGAAGACAGTGGAAAACCACCAGAATTTATCACTACTCCTTCAGATCTTACTCTAAATGAAAACTCATTGGCTCACTTTGAATGTCGCTTAATTCCTATTAACGATCCTAGTATGAGAGTTGAATGGTTCCACAATGGAAAAGCTTTGTGGGCAGGTTCTAGAATTAAGACCATCAATGATTTTGGATTCGTTATTTTAGAAGTAGCTGGAGTATATCAACGTGATTCCGGACTTTACACTTGCAAGGCCACCAATCGTCATGGTGAAGCAACCGTATCATGTAAATTGCAAGTTCGCGGAAGACAAGGTATTATTATGGAACCTCAACTTCCAGCTGAATTCCGTACTGGAACTCAAAGCATCCAGAAACTCGAAGAAATCTTACACAAGAAGGATGAAATCTTGCCAGAAGAAGAAACTCCAAATCCACCACGCTTTGTCGTTGAAATTAAAGACAATGTTGACGTGCCAGAAGGTGGTCCTATTCACTTTGATTGCAGAGTCGAACCAAACAATGATCCAACTATGCGTATCGATTGGTTCCACAATGGAAAACCATTTGCTACTGGTTCTCGTGTACACACTGTAAATGACTTTGGATTCATTGCATTAGACATGGATTATTCTTATTCTCGCGATGCTGGAGAATACATTTGCAGAGCTACCAACAAATGGGGTTCTTGCATTACAAAAGCTATCGTTACCTGTACAACTAAAGCAAGTATTGACACAGAATCACAATTACCTTCAGGAATGAGTGCTGAGAAACTTAAGGAGCTCGAAAAGGGAGGCCCTGTTTCTGCTCCACCAAAAGAAGACGTACCTATGGGACCTCCTAGATTTATTACTCACATCGAATCTGTAACCGTTGAAGAATCTGAATCTATTCGCTTTGAATGTCGTGTAGAACCTAAAGAAGATCCAAAATTAAGAATTGAATGGTACAGAAATGGTAAACCTTTACCAATGGGACATCGCTTTAGAAACGTATACGATATGGGTTTCGTTTCTCTAGAGATTTTGTATGTATATGCTGAAGATTCTGGAGAATATGTTTGCCGTGCCGTAAATGATTACGGAGAAGATTTTACTAGAGCCAACGTTTCTTGCAAACAGTTGCCAAATATTATCTTACAGAACCAAGTGCCGAAGGGAATGAAGAGATCTGAAACTCTAATGCAGATGGAGGCTGCAATCAAAAAATATACTTCTGAAGTTCATTTAACTGAGGATGACTTATATGATGCTGATAAGAAACAGCCTCCACGATTTGTAACACAAATTCAAGATCAAACAGAATTAGTTGAAATGCAAACCACTAAATTTGAATGTCAACTTGCTCCTGTTGGTGATCCAAACATGAAAGTCGAATGGTTCCTTAACGGAAAACCTCTACCTCACAGTAAGTTTACGTCTTAGAAAAGTCATAGTGTGATATTTATTTTCGTTTTCTTTTCAGAAAATCGTTTTACGCCTATTTATGACTTTGGTTACGTAGCCATGAATTTCGGTTGGGTTTATCCAGAAGACAGTGGCGAATATGTATGCCGTGCTACCAACTTGTATGGTATGGATGAAACTCGAGCAATTATAAAAACTGCCGGAAAGCCTGGAATTATCTATGAATCTCAACTTCCTAAGGGAATGAAGAGTATTGAAAAGATCCGTGAATTAGAAGCCGCATGGCAAGTGTAAGTTTACGAAACGAATAAAATCTTAGCACAACTATTTTTTGTTGTAATTTATAGTGTTCCTGAAGAACCAGAAGAAGAAAGCAAACCACGTTCTGCCCCAATATTTGTAAGTAAACCAGAACCATGCAGTGTCCAGGAAGGAGAATGGGCTAGATTCTGCTGTCGTGTAACGGGCCATCCTCGTCCTCGAGTGATGTGGCTGATTAATGACAGCACTGTCGTTAATGGTTCCAGATATAAGCTTACTTACGATGGAATGTACCATATGGATATTCCAAAAACCCGTCAGTATGATACTGGCACAGTAAAAGTTATAGCTAGGAGTTCTGTGGGAGAAGCTGTAGCCGAAACGGAACTTAAAATAGTAGCTAGACATGACGACTATAGGAGTGTATTGAAAAATGCGCCAAGGCGTAAGTTTTATTATTTCCACACATTAAATGTAATAAAAAACCAAACTTGAATATGAAAAGAGGTTCTTTATTACGCATTTAATTTATTAACACTTAACTATAAAATATACAGAAGTAAAAGGTTTCTTGCACAATACACAACAATTATTACATCAATCATGCACAAGCAATTTTATTCGTAAGCATAAAAAACAAGCAGCCTAACGTAATTAATACATAAACTATTAAACTTACACTCACTTACTTATTATACTCCTACTCCTCATCCTCTCCAAGACGCTTGGAAGCCAGTCGCCGAAATATTTTTCACGCTTGCTGACATCGAAGGATCTATAAGGTATACGATCTAAATGTACGTATTAAGCGTCTCCCATTACCAAAATGTTGTGCATTCGTACGTGCATGTTTTGTTCTTGTGTATTGTGCCCTTTATTGTTGTTAAAAATACTTGTAGTTAAACAGAAATCTTAAATTAATGTTCATGTTTAGCTTGGTATGACATCGAAAGTGCCGAATACCAAAGAGAGCGTGAAAATACCGAACTCGAACGAGTTTTCGATGAACGTAACGCGGCCTTCCAAGAATCAGGTCGCCAACATACAGTGCATATACAGCCGAAAGTTTACAAAGAGCCTGATGCTGAATGGCAACATTCAGTACGACAGATGAAACATAATGAGGAATATTTCAACAAAATACAAGATCTCGAAAATGAACAAGTTACCAAAGAAGTTAAACTTAGAGAATCCACCCACCAATTTGCCATTCCAGGTGAAAAAGTCATGCAGGGTTCTATGGCAAAAGGCATGGCTCAGAAATATCAAGATAACTTGTAAGTTTCTCTTCATTGTGGAAGTAATACTCGATGTTTATTTTTTAATTTTTTTAAAGGGAACAACCAGAACAAGTCCCACATGCTCAACAAGTACAGCTAAGGAAAACTGATAAAGGCAAAGAATTACTGCACACTACTGAGGTAGAAATTGATTCTAAGAAAGGAGCATACCCTCCACAACCAACAGAATCAGCAGTTCACGGCAGGGAAGTACATGTGACGAAACAGAAACAAACTCAAAAAGAAAAGAAAGGCGACACTGAAATAACAAGACACATTACAGCTACCGAAACAACCGATATGGAACATAAAGGTAAAACACAAGAACGCGTCGTACAAGGACAAGTTCTTCCTTCGACTCCACCAGTGTTTACCAAGAAAATGCAACCATGTCGTGCATTTGAACATGAGCAAGCACGCTTTGAAGTAGAATTTGATGGTGACCCATTACCTACTATTAAGTGGCTTCGTGAAGACTTCCCTATTAAGAGTTCTCCTGATTTCAAGATCTATACATTCAGTACCAAATCAATTTTAGTTATACGACAAGTATTTATTGAAGATTCTGCAGTCTTCACCGCCATTGCTGAAAACCGCGGAGGAACCGCCAAGTGCAGCGCTAATTTAGTAGTAGAAGAACGTAGACCTCAAGCGAAAGGAGGAGTTACTCCACCAAGTTTCACAACAACCTTGCAAAATGCACGTGTAACGACTGGACAATTAGTGAGATTCGACGCTAGGATCAGTGGAGCAAAACCACTTGATGTTTATTGGTTAAAACGCGGAAAGAAAATAACCCCCGATATACGACATAAGACATTAGAAGAGGACGGAGTATATACTCTCTTGATCATCGAAGTTGTACCAGAAGATTCTGGAAAATATGAATGCGTCGCTATTAACCGTGCTGGTGAAGCTCGGTGTGAAGCAGAATGCACTGTCGAAAGGCCAACCACACCTTCCAAACAACAGGCAAAGCCAACAACCCCAGGTGCTGAAAAGGCACCAACAGTCATCGAACCGTTGAAAGATCAAACTATCCGTGAAGGCCAATCTGTAGCTTTCCGTTGTAAGATTTCAGCTAAACCCGCCCCACAAATTAAATGGCAGAAAGGGGAAAAAGTAATTAAGCCATCAAAATATTTCCAAATGGTTAAAGACGTTGAAAATTATACCCTGAAAATATCAGAAGCTTTCCCTGAAGATGAAGGTGTTTATAAGTGCGTCGCATCTAACCCTGCCGGTACTGTTACGTCACAAGCTAATTTGAGGGTATTAGCTCCAGACAGCCAAGACGTTTTACCATCTTTAACACCCTTAAAAGATGTCATTGTGCCAGAAGGTACTCCAGCCCAATTCAAGACTGCGGTTGCTGGAAAACCCAAGCCTACAATTCAGTGGTTGAGAGAAGGCTTCCTTATACCGGAATCTCCAGATTTTCAGGTGAGTGATTTGTCAATTATCGGTTACATTACTGACATTGTTTGTGACGGCTTTAAGATTTACGAGCTTACGTTAAACAGTGAGTAATAGATATGAGGAGAAAAATAAGAAAACTTGGCCAACGATCCATAGAAATTAAGCCAAAATTATACTCGTCACTGTCATAAATGACACAACAGTATAACAGTAATGAAGTACAGGTGGAATAACGTCTGCAGTAACTAAATTATACGAGACGTCTTGCATATGTGTAACTTTCTATTATTAGAAACTCTTATAAACTATTACAGTCTTTGTATGCCAAGCGAAATAAACTTTGTTCTAGATATTCTCAACGAACAAAATTTATAATAAATAAATGTTTAACATTTTCAAATTGAAATGGCCATTATTAAAAGAACACATTGTACAAGGTCACTGATGCGTGGCGTTCAATTTATACAATTTGGACATATTCCCAATAATCTTGTCGAATGAAATGCGCCTACAGTTTTATTTCTTTATAATAAATTGGTGTGATTTATGAGGGAACATTTGTAATTTAAAGAAAAAACACATATGCGCCAATTACTTGACAAATCTGCAATTTTTTTTGGAATAGTTTATTTCTTGGTATGGGGGGAATTAGAACATGAAGAGAGTTGTCAACAGAAAGATAAATCATTTTTTATTTTTACTTTTTTTTATAAATTAGCCTCAGTTGCTTGTAGGCATATTAGGTAGATTAAATACAGAATTTAGAGCAGACTGAATGTTTTATTCTTTTTAGACATAAAATATGGTTCCTCTTAGTTCAATGATCTTATGCATGTTTTTGAAATATGAAGTGGCATAATTTCTGTTCTTGTTTGTTTGATAAAAAAGATAAGTAAATTTGCTTGGAATAGTTTTTGAAATTCCAAAAGTCAATAATATAAGTCTCATTCCTTGTAATGGACTTTTAGATAGCAGAAAAGAAATTATAACTTGCATAGCTTTAACCGATTTGTAGAAATTTTCTGTTTTGTTTTCTATTTCTAGCTTACATAATTTAATTTATTTGAAAAAAACATATATATAATACACAACTTGCAAAATATTTATTTTTAATAGAGAAAAGGTGTCAGTTAGTCACAAAAACAGTATCTGTTGCATTCAAAATAGATGTAAAAACCTTGAGGAACGATTTATGATATGACCACATAATTTATGAGAGCACATGTTGGTTATTCAATTTTAAATTTTGATAGATAAGATTTTATCATGAAGTAAACATTTCAGGTGCTTACTGAAAAGTCTAAAATAAAATTTGTGTCATTTTGTCTTCAGACTGTATTTATAGGAAAGATGATTTTATTAATATTAACAATAAAACTTTTGTTTTAAGATTTACATTTATTTTTATAGCTTGCAAATTAAATTCAAATAAGCAATTTTATAACATTTATGTTTGTTTTACATAATTTTACAATAAATCTTAGGAATTTGACAATAATTATTAAGTCAGCATAAAAGTAATAGTTAAATTTCTAAAATTATCTTTGTTTATAATTTGTACACATGCTGTTGCTAATAGCCATAGAAGTTAAAACAATGTGAAGCCCCTTTTGTTTACTTTTCTGAATCCTATCACTCAACCAAGACTTTTACAAAATTTAGCTAGCCTTGAATAGAACATACATAAATTATGCTTCCTGTTAAATTTTGTTCGCACAAATTAAAAATCAATGAACTTGAAAATTCATACATTTCTTTTCCTTGCAACAATTAGAAATATTACATTATTCAAACCTTCATTAACCAATAAAACCACTCATTGTCTTGTTTCAAACCACTGAACTGAAAACCATCGGATAAGTTTTCTTATTTTCTATTAGTCTCAGTTAAATAACCATGTATGTATGATGTTTATAAATAAACTAATGAAGAAATTTTTATTATGTCCTTACAGATGATCCATGAAGGAAATAACGCTATTCTTCTAATCTCCAATACCTATGAAGAAGACACCGGAACATTTACTGTTCGAGCAACAACATCTGCTGGCCAAGTAGAGCGCTCTGCTAAGTTGATCGTCAAAAGTAAGAAATAAATTTATATTTGATTTATAAATTTGTATTGTGTTGTAAATCATGGCTGTCGAATATTATGTACTTAAATTTTATAATTAATTGGATTCCATCAAAGAAAATGATCAAACTCAAAATTTAAATGTCACCCATTTTATGTAAACTCTTGTTATATTTATATATTTAGTAATGCAATTAATTTAATTTCGCCTCAGTAGTGTAATTACTATTTTATTTATTTATTTATTTTACAAGATAATACTTTTGTTTTTCACTTGAGATTTTTGCATAATATTCCATTCTTGTTAAACTGGGTGGTTTTTTAATTTGTTGAAGTTCCAAGTGATGATGTCTTTTTTTTATATAGGAATGAACTTTCGGCTTTGCACTAATCTGTTAAAAGCTGTGCTTGTGTAATTATTATTACTATTATATTGTCAAATGTATCGTTAAACGCATTATTAAAATAAAAGGCTGTTATCATGACTATATATTGAGTTTTCAAGTATCTCAACCTCACTTTTTAAAACACTCATAAAAACAACATTGTAATGTACTATAAGACATTTATTTAGAACATGTGTGTTGTTACTACATCCATACATAAATCCATAAAAATAGAAAGTGAAATTAGTGAAAACAGTGCATTGTGGAAATAAACATCGAGACTACTCTACTCTTCTCAAACTCCACTCTACTCATAAAACCAATTATAACATAAATAGTGTTAAATGAAATGAGTACAATCTATTTTAAAACGAAAATATCGTGTTGCTTAAAGCAGCAGAGTTTTAAAATTCAACTCTCTGCTAAGAACTGTGGGGTCGTGTGCAGCGTGACACACACACGCAGAGAGAACTATTTTCAACTTGACGTGTATTACATTACCGATCTAAATTAGGAGACCCCAGAGCGACTTCAGTATACCTTGCCAGAACTTCGCTTATTACAAATTCTTCTAATCATTAGATATAATCTAAAACATTGCCATTAGTGCACATACCTACCTACCGTTTAACCAGCAATTTAAGATCATAAAAGCTACAACCGAGTAAACATTTCAAAAAAAAAACTAATTAGCCTGAAATTATGACTATTTATAATAATTCTTAAAATAAATATAGTGGAAGCAATGACTCTTTGGGGTTCATTTTTAAATAAATCGGTTATGACCTACTCTCGGCACACCTTTGTAGAAAATATTTGGACTGCACCGTCGATGAATCTATGACGAAAATCACCTGAGTCACAGAAATTTAGTAGACTTTGGCTGGCCCATATCCAAAATTCTGTCAACCGTTTGATCGAGAGTTGGCAAAAACGATCTTGCAGACAGTTATTGTAATATTAAATCAAAAGTTTCATAAAATACAAGTTAAAAGGTACCATCGAATGCAATTACGGGTTTTACGGAAAAACCCAGTATATCACTGAAAGCAAAAGCTTTTATTATGATGCACATAAGAATGAAAGATTGTAATTAAGATAATGAAGAAGATTTTTAAGTAAATAAAAATAGAATCTGATTGTTAAATAAATATTTAAATTTATAATTGGTTTTATGACTAGTATGGTCAACATGCAAATGTGTCACATTACTTTATTAGTAAAATGAATAAAAGGCTATTATATGAGCTAAGAAGTTAAAAATGGACAAGTGAAGATCAAAGATAGTTCTTGTTTATTTCAAAAAGCTATTTCAACTATTCTATATTTGTACCTGAAAAATAATGACTCAGGTTTACAACAATAAGGACTACTAGTTAACAACAGCTGCATATTATGTCATAGTTTAAAACTATTAATACATACACAAGCAAGTTTTTGTTAAAACACCAAGAGAAAAATAAAATAAAATAAAATATTACAACAATGTTATCACTTGGAAACTTAACAAAAGGATAACTTTAACCTAAATAATTATACAGCAGAACCGTTCAACCGGTTCATATACTGGCCGTGTAAAATAATAATTAAACAAGTAGATTGGAAAATTAACGCAGGCATAAATATTAAATTATTCTGCAGGCAACCTTACTATATTTAATCAATTTTACACGGCCTTAAATTATTTTAACTTAAAACCTATAACAAAGTTTCATTTTAGTTTTTAAATTCACCAAAACTCGCACTTTTACAATTTTCACATATAAACGGTTTACACTTCACACCGCACTTAAAAGAATTTTCACTATTAAATCGATTTTCACACACAACCTCACTCGCGCCAAAACCACATTTGAAGCGTGTTGTAAACGATTTGGTATCGCTATCCACAGAAAGTTGTACGTTCCACGTTCGTAGAGTTTAAATTCTCCCACCACAACGTATTTTCACGCACATTTTCAAAGAATGCGTTGCTGCGTGCAAGGACCAATGTGATGATTCATGACTAGTAGATTAACTCGAAATTATACAAAACTTTAAAAATAGAAAGCGTTACCAACGGAGTGACTATTCCCTAGGTGCACACGTTTTAATGATGCTCACCTCCTACTTTATTTCATTTATCAAAGTTTTATTTTGGGAACAATTTTAAAACAATCGTTGTGATTTATTCCTTTAAGTGTTCTAGCAAATTATTTATAATTTTTTTTTAAATGAAACCTAGACAAATTAAACAATATTACAGGGCGTCCAGGAAAGTTTACTCGCGTTCCAGTATCTGACCAGAAAGGAAAACCTTCAGTAACAAAGACTCAACCTGGTTCAACTCAAGTAGGTCCAGGTAAAACAAAATTCATCGATGGAGTTGGTGATTCACGCACCGACCAACCTGTTGATGCCGAAGAATTGCCTCAGGGAGATGAAAGTTTGCCATGGAGAAGTGGCAAACCGGGAGTACGACCAAGAGATAGATCATTGGAACAAAGATTAAAAGATCAGCAAGTACCAAGTCCTCAACAGGCTCAACCATGGACTCAAGAAGAGATTAAATTGAAAAGAACTCCATGGGAACCAAAAGAAATACCCAAAGAAACACTAGAAGATGTTCAACTAAAACCTGCGAAACATGTAAAAGAATTAACCAAAGAGGAAATGGAGAAGGTTCAACTTAAAGGATTTAAAAAGCCAACCCAACAAGAAGTTCAAACAGCTCAAATAGATAAAGTAAAAGACAAGACATCTCTAGCAAAATTAAGTGAAGTTGAAGATATCACATTACTTGATGTCAAGAAAACTGAAAAGCAAACAGCAATCCAACAGCCACAAGCAAAGGATTGGAGAAAACCCAAAAAGGGAACATTAACAACAACTGATGTTGAGGATACCACCTTACTTGACGTTAAAACAGCTGAAAAGGAAACTGCAGTTGAACAACCACAAACTAAAGATTGGAGAAAACCTAAAAAAGGAGTACTAACAACTGAAGAAGACGTTTCGGTTTTGGATGTAAAACAAACAGTTGATGAACAAATTAAACAAAAACCAAAGCCCAGAGATCGCAGTATCGAACAGCTTAGAGATAAGCAAGAACCGGTACCGTGGACTCAAGAGGAAATCAAACTTAAGAAAACGATCATTGAAAAGAAAGACCTACCAAGTGAAACAATCGAAGCGGTAGAGTTGAAGCCTGGTAAAGTAAGACAGGTTGATACAGAAGATACCACGATTCTTCAGGTAGATGAAAAGACAAAGTTAACAACAGTAAAGGATGCCAAACCTAAGGATTGGAGGAAGCCAAGAGAAGAGAAACCTTCAACAACCGAGGAGACAGTAACTCAAGAAATATCAGAAGAAAAACTTGAGGTTCAAGGATGGAGAAGGCCAGGTAAACCTGATAAACCAGAAACAACAGAAGTTCAACCTACAGAGGAGGAGACACCATCGAAACCTGTACCATGGACTGAACAAGTAGCACAACTGAAGAAAACTCGTAAAGAAAGGAAAGAAATTGAGAAAGAAAAACTAGAGGAAGTTACCCTCAAACCAGTAGAAAAAGAAGAGAAGATAGCCCCTGAAGAAAAGCCCAAAGTGCCTAAACACAAAGTTGAGAAAAAGGAAGAAATACAAATTGAGGAAACAGTAGACACGAAGATTTGGAGAAAACCGCGTAAACCAGAAAAAGCGGAACAAGTTACTGAAGTAACCGAAGATGAACAAATAACAGAAATAGTAGAAGCAAAGCCTAAACCAAAGAAACCTACCGAAAGAGAACAACCCAAACCAGAAGAACCTGTTCCATGGACAGAACAAGTAGCACAACTGAAGAAGACTCGTAAAGAAAAGAAAGAAATCGAGAAAGAACAGATAGAAGAAGTTACCCTCAAACCAGTGGAAAAAGAAGAAAAAGTAGCCCCTGAAGAAAAGCCTAAAGTCCTTAAACACAAAGTCGAGAAAAAGGAAGAAGTTCAAGTTGAGGAGGCGGTAGACACAAAGATTTGGAGAAAACCGCGTAAACCGGAAACAGCAGAACAAATTACTGAAATAACTAAATCCGAAGAAGTGACAGAAGTAGTAGAAGAAAAACCTAAACCAAAGAGACCTACTGAAAGAGAACAACCCAAACCAGAAGAACCTGTACCATGGACTGAACAAGTAGCACAACTGAAGAAGACTCGTAAAGAGAAGAAGGAAATTGAGAAAGAGAAAATAGAGGAGGTTTCTTTGAAACCAGTAGAAAAAGAAGAAAAGGTAGCCCCTGAAGAAAAGCCCAAAGTGCCTAAACACAAGGTCGAAAAGAAGGAAGAGGTTCATGAGGAAGAAACTGTAGAAACAAAGGCTTGGAGAAAGCCACGTAAACCAGAAAAGCCGGAAACAGCAGAACAAGTTACTGAAGTAACAGAAACTGAACAAGTTACAGAAACAGTAGAAGAAAAGCCTAAACCAAAGAAACCTACCGAGAGAGAACAACCAAAACCAGAAGAGCCTGTCCCATGGACCGAACAAGTAGCACAACTGAAGAAGACTCGTAAGGAGCAAAAGGAAATTGAAAAAGAGAAAATAGAGGAAGTTACTCTCAAACCAGTAGAGAAAGAAGAAAAAGTGACACCTGAAGAGAAACCTAAAGTTGCTAAACACAAGGTCGAGAAGA
>VTPC01004564.1:30839-45251 GCA_011009095.1 Ignelater luminosus
GAGGAACCCGTTCCTTGGACAGAACAAGTTTCTAAACTGAAAAAGGCTCGTAAAGAAAAGAAAGAGATTGAAAAGGAAAAGATAGAGGAGGTTGTTCTCAAACCGGTAGAAAAAGAAGAAGTAGCTCCTGAAGAAAAACCAAAGGTAGAAAAGAAGGAAGAAGTTCAGGTCGAGGAAACCGTGGAAACAAGAACCTGGAGGAAAACGCGTAAACCGGAAAAACCCAAAGTGGAAGAAGAGGTTACGGAAGTAACCGAAATCATAGAAGAAAAACCAAAACCAGAGAAACCAACCGAGAAAGAAGAGCCTAAGCTAGAAGAACCAGTTCCTTGGACAGAACAAGTTTCAAAACTGAAAAAGGCCCGCAAAGAGAGAAAAGAGGTTGAAAAGGAAAAGATAGAAGAAGTTGTTCTCAAACCGGTGGAAAAAGAAGAAGTAACTCCTGAAGAGAAACCAAAGGTAGAAAAGAAAGAAGAAGTTCACGTTGAGGAAACGGTAGAAACAAGAACCTGGAGGAGAGCCCGTAAACCAGAAAAACCAGAAGTTACTGAAGTAACCGAAGTTGAACAGGTAACTGAAGTTATAGAACCTAAGCCAGAGAAACCTGTAGAAGTAGAACAACCTAAACTAGAAGAGCCTGTTCCATGGACAGAACAAGTTTCTAAACTGAAGAAAACACGTAAAGAAAGAAAGGAAGCTGAAAAAGAAAAAATAGAAGAAGTTGTATTGAAACCTGTTGCTAAAGAAGAACAAATAACGCCTGAAGAGGTACCAGAGAAACCTAAAGAAGTGGAAGAAATCGAACAAGTTACCGAGACAAGACCTTGGAGAAAACCACGAAAACCAGAAAAACCAAAAGTAGAAGAACAAGAAGAAGTAAAAGAACAACCTGTAGTTACGTTACCGGAAAAGACTTACATCGTAGAAGAAACTGTTACCGAAGTGCAAGATACAGTTGTACTTAGAGTTGATAAGAAACCAGAAGAAGAGAAAATTGAAGAAACCGAGAAGAAACGAAGAAGAAGGGTTAGGAGAGGTAGGAAACCTAAACCCGACGAAGAGGTTGAGGTTGAGGGCGAAGCAGAAGAATTTGAACCAGAAGAGATTGAACAAGTTGAGGAAGAAGAAATAGTGGAGGAAAAATTGGATCAAGTGCCTGTAGAAGATATTGCACAAGAAGAATTGAAACCTAAAAAGACGAGAAGGAAAATAGAGAAAATAGTACAAGAAGAAAAGATACAAGATGTCGTATTAAAACCAGTAAAGAAAGCGCAGAAACCTGTAGAAGAAGTAACCTTAGAAACAGTTACTTTGAAACCAATACCAAAATCAGAAATAGAAACTCCAGAGAAGAAGCCAGAAGAACGTGAACAACCAGAAGTAGAAAAAGAAGAGATTCCTCAAATACCTGATGACCTCACAAAATATACTCCAGAAAAAGTCGAGGAATATAAAGAACCTGAAAAGATCAAGAAAGAAGAAGAACCGAAACCTTCCGCGCCTTGGCGCCGTCAACCAAAGCCTAAACCCGAAGAAATAACTGAAGAGTTACCTCAAATTAAAATTGGTAAAGGTAAGATTCCTAAGGAGGAAGAAGTTAAAGAAGAAGTACATTTGAAACCTATTCCTAAAAAACCTCAAGAACCAACAGAAAAAGTGAGTGAACCTGATACTCTTAAAAAAACCAAAAGGTATTCCTACAGAGGAAAGAGAAGTAGAAGTACAGTTAGAACCATTCAAACCAACTGATATTGAAAGACCCGAGGAAAAGAAAGAAGAAAAAACACCATGGAGAAGACCAAAGAAAGAAAAGCCTCAAGAAGAAAAGAAAGAAGAAGTTCCCGAAGTTGTTCTGAAGTCTGTTAAACAACTACCTAAGCCAGAAGAAGAAAAGCCTGAAGAAGTACAGTTGAAACCTACTCCAAAGAAAGTAGAAGAAGAGAAAGTTGAAGTAAGAAAGAAGAAAATCAGAAAGAGGCACAGACGTATAGGAGACATTAGATTTGATGAAGAAGAAGTGGAGGAGGAGGAGGAGGAATATGCCGAACCCCTTAAACCCGAATTAATTCCGACCAAATTAGAAGATGCCAAAGAAGTAGAAGTTGAACCCGTACCAACTGTTAAATCGGATGCTCAGATAACATTAGTTGAAAAGGAGACAGTTGTTAAAGAAGAAAGAGAAGAAGAAAAGAAACCAGAAGTAGAAGAAGAAGAGGTATATCAAAAAGAAATGAAAGTAGAAATTATATCAAAGAAGGCTGTAAAAGACAAACGTCAAGTAACATATTATGATGATAAAGACCGCCCATTACCAGAACTAGAGATTATTACTCAAAAAAGAACAACAGAAGGAGTTGACAAACTCCCTGAAGAACCAGTTGTTGAGGATGTTGAGGTTCGAGAAGATAAACGTACTGTAAGAAAGTCTCTCGTACAAAAGACTGCAGCAGAGATACAAATATCTAAACCAAAGCCCAAACCTCCAAGATTTATTAAGAGAGTTGAGCCTGTTGTTGCCGAGAAAGATAAACCTGCATGTTTGGTGTGTAAAGTTGAAGGTACTCCGTTCCCTGAGATTACTTGGTACAGAAATGAGGCATTATTCAAGCCAAACGAACGCGTGCAAATGACTGTTACTGAAGACACTGTTACGCTGGAATTTGCAAGTATTCAACCACAAGATGTTGCTGTCTACTCCTGCAGAGCAACAAATCCTGCTGGCGTTGCAACTTCTACAGCAAATCTAGTTATTCTAGGTACACCTACGTTTGTGTGTGCTGCTGGTTATTTATTTTTTTATAGCTTTCTTTATATTTTAACGCAATTTACTTATTATCGCTATTATTATTTTGATGCCCTCTAACAGCTACTTTCAGGCACATTTTTTTGTTATGTTTTTTTTCTTACGTGTAATTCTATACTAATAAAAAATTATTTTTATAGAAAAAGAAGAAAGTGGAGTAGCCCCGCACTTCAAACAACCACTGAAACCTCATATTGTAGAAGAAAACAAAACTGCAATATTGGAATGTGTCGTGTTTGGAACACCAACACCAACAGTAAAATGGTATAGAAATGAAAAAGAGATTAAACCCGACAGGGCACGTAAAATCTCTTATAACCCAGAAACAGGCCTTGCTACCTTGGAAATATTAAAACCTACACCAGAAGATGAAACCATCTTTACAGTACGTGCTGATAACAAATTTGGCAAAGCCCAGTGTAGAGCAAATCTCATCATTTCAAAGGCTGTAACTGTTACTCAACCAGTTGTTATGTATGCACCAAAGATTACAAAACCATTACCAGCTGTAGTTGTCAAACCTGAAGACGATATAGTACTAGAGGCAGAATTTGAAGGAACACCTGAACCTGAAGTTACATGGCTCAAGGAAGGAAAGGAAATTAAGCCATCTAAAGCTGTTAAAATAACAGTCGCTGAAAAGAAAACAACTTTGACTATTTCCAAAACGAGCCCACAAAAGGCAGGCAAATATGAAGTTCGCGCCGTTAATCCAAAAGGAGAAGCTCGCACATCTGGATCTGTAACGGTTACAGAAAATAAAGAAATGTTGGAAGCTGTAGCTCCTAGATTTATCCAACCAATCAAATCACAAGTTGTTACACCAGGAGAAACAGTAATTATGGAAGCAGTAGTAGAAGCTCAACCCATGGCTTCATTCCAATGGTATCTAGGACCTGTTCCATTAGTGTCATCCTCAGAAGTACGAATTACAACTTTGGACAATCGTTCTGTTTTACTTATCAATGAAGTTACAACTAAGACTGCTGGCCCTATTACATGCAGAGCTGAAAATGCAATTGGTTCAGTTACTAGCACGGCAACTATTGAAATAATCGAAGAAACAGAATGGGAAGAGACTACTGAACTAATATACCCAAGATTTGTTAAACGTTTATCTCCAGTCACAGTAATGGATGGAGAAAAAAGTTACATTCACTTGTCAAGTTGTTGGAAAACCTATTCCTAAGGTTCAATGGTTCTTCAATGACCAACCTGTACAAGAAGCCAAAGATGTCACTATTTCTCAAGATTCTGAAGGTGTATGCATGTTAGCTATATCTGAAGTATTTCCTGAAAATGCTGGCGAATATACTTGTCACGCCGTTAATAAGATTGGAGAAGCTATATGTAAGACTTCGCTTATCGTGGAAGGTAAGTTGATATTATACCCTGCGTCTCATGCACCTTCTGCTGCAAAAGATTCCTTCAAGCATTTTCTTAACATTTTATAAACTTAAAGATAGCAAAATAAATTTATAAATTTTTTACACAACTCTTGCAGAGAAGAATTAGTGTGTGGTACATGGTATATACATATGTATATAAGTGTCCTGTTTCGACCATTTTATTTTATGGGTTTTGATTTCCTATTCTTTTTTTTTAATTTTTTGTTGCATGTAGTTTTAATTTATATTATTTCTTCACATTCTGTTTTCTATTTAATAAATTGCTCATGTTTTAGCATATGAATATGTAGCCGATTCTGAGATTGGCTTAATGACCGGTCCAAGTTTATCTGAAGATGATCTTTTGGATAAGGTATGCACATTGAATCCCAATCCAGATAAAACTTTTTCTTTATTATTATTCTTTCAGACATTAAGCGACCTGGAAATGCTATCTGACAGTGAAGTCGAATGTGCTCCAAAGATAATAAGAAAATTACCAGAAGTCGTAACAACAACAGATGGAGATGTCACAAGGTTTGAAGACACAATTTCGCTGATTGTTTCTAAACACTCACAATTATTTTATATTGTAGACTCGAAGTTAAAGCTGTTGGCAAACCAAAACCCGAAGGCAAATGGCTTAAACAAGGAGAAGAAATTATTCCATCAAAAGAATTTACTATTGAGAACTTTGAAGATGGTACTTCAGTACTTACTATATCTGAAGTTTATCCAGATGATACGGGAGAAATAGTATTTGAAGCTCATAATCCATTGGGAGTTGCTATTACCACCACCGAATTAACAGTTGAAAGTTAGTTCTTTAAGAATTTACAAGATTTTATGAAATCTGTTCTATTGTTTTTTGCTGCTCTAATTTAATGATTTTGTTTTCAGTATTTTTATTTCAAGCAGATTCTGCAACATACATTATACACCAACAAATTTAAACCTTTTCCAGACACTTAAATTTTATAATTTATTTGTATGCATAAGTAAACAACAAACTCATGCATACAATAAACATCGGTGAGGTAAACTAAAAGGTTTTATTATTGCAGGTATTGTGGGAACCAAAGAATACAGAAAACCTGAATGGGTGACGCATATGGAAGAGCTACAAGAGGCACTACAAGGTAAACAAAATATGCCTGGTTTAGTTTGCATGCTGCGTTCCACTAGATCTCATGATTTATCCACTGATAGTTTGGAGGTATCCAGTGTAGGGTCATCAAAGGCAGGTAAAAATCACTATGCTTCACTGGACTGCTCAGATTCAGCTTCAATATTTAAAACATTATCAAATACATCATCAGATGAACACCAACATAAAAGCAATCGTTTGTCAGATGGACAATCAGTTACATCTGTTTGTAGTGAACCAATAAGTAGGCAGAAAACCAAATTAGGATTTGTACAATCTGCTATGGCAGACTATTTAAATTCACACAGACATTCTTTGAGTTCTGTGATGGAACTTATTGATGCTAATGAAAGAGAAAGGCAAATAAACAAATCAATGAATTTAAGTTTAGAGATTTCTAAACCTTATGTATGTGAGCCTAGAATATCAGTTTGTGAAAAAGAGAAACAAGCAGAAATGGTTTATTTACCTGATATTGAAGATGTAGAAGATTATAGCAATAGAAAATACATCCATGAAGGTTCGAGTTATTACATATTATCTCCCATTGAAGAAAACACCGAACCATCGACAGAAAGTGGAAGTTTTAGAGGAAGCAATGGTTTAGAAAGAAAAAAATATAATTTACGTACTTCCAGAATTTTCTCCAGTTCTTGTGATCCAATTCCATCAGAATTAATGGATTCTGCTCCAGTGAGTGAAAAATACCAAACATTTCCTAGATCTAAAAATTCACTTTCTCCTCGCCAAAAGTATGAATATTATCAAGAAAACACAATGTACCCTTTAGAGCCTAGAGAATTAGATCCTTCTGCATTTTTCCAATTACATACAGCAGATAGCCAAGAAGAATTGCAAGAATTCCTATTATTGGAAAGCGAATGCATGAGTGATGGAAAAGGTCGAGGATTAGCTGCAGCTTTTACACTTTCAGATGATCATATATCTATTCCAGATGACACAACTGATAAACCAAATAATGGGTCAGGTAAACTAACAACATTAACTAATTTCTATTTATAAATAATTCATAAGATAAATAATATTTTTATGTTTTTGTGTGATGCTTCATTTAATCTGCATGTGTGTTTTTTTGTGTACTTCTGTAGATCACTGATTTTATCAAGAGTAAGGCGAGTAATCTAGTCAGCAAAGGTTGGTCTATTTTATTATATAAATCTCTTCTATTTTCAATGAAAGTAATTTTATGTTTCAATATCTTTTTAGCTGCTCGAAGCGTTCCCACATTCGTTCAAGAGATTACAGACATACGAACAACCGAATTAGAGACAGTCACCTTTGAAAGCATATTTTCTGGAACACCAACACCAGGTTAGTTTTATTCCTGTAGACTTTCACAGCACTTGCTAAATAAGCACAATGTTTCAGATATCATTTGGTATCACAATAATAAAGTGATACGTAATAGTGACAAAGTTCAAATAAAAATTCAAGATAATAAAACGACATGCACAATTAAAGATGTGACACCAGAGAATGTAGGAACATATACTTGCAAAGCAGTCAGCGATGCAGGTGTAACTACTACAAAAGCAAAATTGTATGTGCAAGACATTCCAGAATATAAGAAGAAAGAACTTGAAATCAAGAAAGCCCAAGAAGAGGAAGAAAAGATCAAAAAGGAAAGGGTAGTAATTGAAAAGAAAGTAATTAAGAAAAAGAAAGGAGTACAAATTACTGAAGAAGAAACCAAACCTGTCGATGTACAAGAAGTTCAGGCCATTGAAGTTACTGAAGAAATAGAAGAAGTTACAGATGAGAAAGCCAAGGCGAAACCAATCATTCCTATACAAGAGCATGTATCCTTAGAAGCAACTGCATCTTGCAAAAAGATTGATGATGAAGAAGAAATATTTGAAATCCTTGAAAGAAAAGCTGAAAAGAAATTATCACCACAGGAACCTCTTTCAATATCAGATATTCTACCAGAAGATGTTTTACGAGAGATGAAAGATATAATACCAGAGATGGGTACAGCTTCCACTGAAATTAAACCAACTGTTTCTGAACGTGCTACCGTAACTGAAGTTAAATTAGAAGATATCATAGAAAGAGTGGAAAAGATAATAGTCCAAGAAGAACTAAAGATGGCTAAAGAAGTAACTGACATACTTAATCTTGTTAAAGCAAAGGAATTTGGCCCTGGTGAACATCCTTTGCGGGAACTTGCTGAAATTAATTATCTTATGAAAACAGGAGTCACTGTTAGTGAGATTACAGTATTATATAATGAAAACAAATTCCCCTCACTAAAAACACCTCAAGCACAATCAGCTCTTGTGAATGTAGTGGAAAGGAAAGGACATAGTCCTTTAATATCAGAAGTGTTAACTGAAGAAACTACTAGTGATGAAGGTCGTTTGGCAGCAACTGTAGGTTTTAAAGCCTTCATGAAGATGATCGAGTTGAAACATGCAACAGTAGAAGAGATTATAACCCACTTTTCACCAGACGACTTTGTTCAGCGAGCTTGGGAAGCCACTGAAGCCAAAGAGGTATTTTACTTTTTATTGGCAAAAGATTTAAATGTTTTTAATTTTTTTTTATTTTCTTTTCAAGGATTTGACAAAATTGAAAGCTACGGAAACTGTCACAGTCACTGAAAAGACGGAAGTTCATGTTGGTGAGTGTCCTGTTGTGTGCGGTTTTATTATATTTGTGCCATGTAAGACTGATAAGCTCCAGCTTCTTTGCGTTGTCATTATTAATATTATCTTATTTTATGTAAATAAATATAATTATGTTTTTATAAATAAAAATCTGACCCGAACTAATAGCTTTGTTGTTTGTGTTTTATTAACTAACCAACAATATAATTCATTTTATTTGCTAATCACATAAAATGCTAAAAAGAGCTAAATATGTGTAATGCTTTAAAGTCATAATTAAAAGGAGGTTTAGAAGACTGTTATCTATGGATGAAATATAAGTCAATTGATAAAATAACTGTATCAACTGGGTACATGAGAAATTACCAGTTGGCAGACATAAAACCAAATAATAGATACAAAGGAAATGTTTCTGAAAAGAAACATTCACTATTATGAAAATCTTGAATATTGGAAGATACAGCAAATACAAAAGAAAGTCTTCTATGTCTCTCTATTGAAGATCCTGTATTAAAAAGTAACATTATTTAGCTAATTACTTTTATTTTTCATTGTACGTCTAATTAACAAATTAAACATCATTTGAAAGAGCTAAATGTAATTTCTTATTATATCTTTTTCCTTCAGATGAGAGAAAAGTAACTGAAACAAAAATAATAAAAGAAGGGGAAGAAATAGGTAAGTTCAAGTGTGTTAAATGTTGTTTTGATATTAAAAGATCTAATATAATCGTAGAGCTGAAGGGAATGTAGGAAATCATTTAAGATCGTTTTTGAAGGGACGTCGAAAAATGTATTTTTGGGGATAGAACTGAAATTGTCAGATATTTATAATAAAGAAGATAATTTCAGATTAACATTCCTATAAATTTTATTTGTGGTCTGACAAATTCTATGCCTTTTCAAATGCATTCCATTTTTCAATTTAGATATTAAGGTGTTCGTAAAGAGTTATTAGCACTGGTTGTAAGTAGTATATAAGCATTCGTAATAATCATTCCTTTTTTTTAGTTTAAGTGGTAAGTTATATCCCAATTATTTTTTATAGTTTTTTTAAGATAAACGATTTTTAGCAGACGTCCCTACAGTTTTCATTAGCTAGTTTAGGATAGTTAGCGCAACCTTATTTTTTGTTTTTGAAAACAGGTTGTGTTTTTAAATAAATCTTATCCGAAATGCCAATTAAATATGACAGTATTAGATTGCCAGTACACACATACTGAATGTTTCAAGAAATATTTTTAGATTTTATAAGCAAATCCATCTTTGCACTGAATGGGTAATTTTTATTTTCATAATAATGAAAAATACAGCTATTATCACAGTATTATTATTCTTATTGTATACTGTAGGAATTACTTTCATAAAAGGTCCATTATCTGTAGTGTGTTCTTTGGGACTTTTTTTGTGAATTTGTAATTTAGAGTGATTGTGTAGGTTCATTGTAGTAGAACAGTGTCACCTTCAATTGTTAATAAAAACAAAATCACAATCAAAAACAAAAGGTAATCACTAATATTTTTTATTCTTTTGTTATCTAATAAGTAATCTAGGTTATGTGTACCATAAGAACGCATAAGAATATAAAACAAAACAATAACTTACCTTAAACAGATGATGCAGTACCATTTTTTCTCTTAATTGCACTTAATATTAGCTAATTATAGAATCAAAAATTGATTTATTCATTTTTAATATATCATGCATAACCTAGAATATTAATTTTGTTTTGAAAATGACAACCACAAAAAGTTCCAATTACCTGAGATAAACATGCCTTCTTTGTAGATCTATGTGAAGGAAACACACAAGCATTTATCATGGTGATCTGAGATTTCTTCAAAATACTTTCTACTGAAAATATGATTACCTCTACTATTGCACCGTACTACCAAACCATCACATCATCTATTAAACATAAAATAGTAAAATGTATGATGGATCAGTTAATAATCTACAACAAAAGAAAAGGATATTAGTAAGAACATATTTAAGCACCTTTAGTGGTCATAAATAAATACCATTAATAATTAGAAATTTAGGTAAGACCAGGATATGAAATCCTTCTGGTACAAGACATACCTACTATAAGGATCGCAATTCTTGGACCTAGAATAGCAATAATAATAATTAATATCATTACCATTTTATGAAACATTCAGTACCAACATGGATTCACTTAAAACAGTTAAATACTATATTCTCAACGCAGTATTATTGTTCTTTTTCCATTCTGGTAATCAAAAATACCACACACTCATTTTCTCTAGAACTCTATTAGTTATTAACATTTGCACAACTTATAGTTTCTTTAACTTTCTTATTAACATATAACATATTTTTCTTATCATTTTAATTGGCAATTTTGGATAAAACCAATTTTCATACTCTCATAAAAGCATTACCTACCATAAGGAAAAATCAAAATATTTAAAAACACCCTGTTTATTTACAATAATAGTGGCTATGCGTAAATACTTTCGAAAAACTTCTCTTGTATGGCGAGCTTATTATTGCTGTCGGCATTTTAACAATAAACTTCTTAATACGTAACGTACGTCTTTCCGCAAAATAAATGAAATTAGAAAAAAGAAATATAGTGCATGGCTTATTGTGATGATGTCTGCTTTGGCTCGTGCTTCAACTGCTGCTAGTACGTAGGTGAGTGATTATTTCTTTTTTTTATATGAACTATTTCTTCTATAAAATATGTAACACATAGCACTTCTACACTTACGAACACTTTCTCTCTCTTTAACGCTTCCGTTGAGCAGTCTAATAATTACACTTCAAGCTTATGAGCTCCTTCTAGTCGAGATAGAGTGTACTATATATAAAAATATTTTTATCGACACTGATGAGTATGACACAAAACATTGCGACACTTTCACAGAAACCCTTGAAGTTGAAGAAGAGATAGAACGCACACAACCTACACGAACAGAACGCGTACAGATAACAGAGTTGCCCGTTGATGATGAAACAGTAACTACAACAACAGAGTCCTTTGGCATTGTAACACATCCCAGTGAAGAAAAAGTAAAAGAAGAAAAGAAAGAGGAAGAGGAGGTTATAGTTATTGAAAAGACCAGAAAAGAAAAGAGGAAGCAAAAAGAAAAGAAGAAAGAGGAAGTCGAAGAAGAAGTTGAAATCGAAGTAGAAGTAATAAAAGAAGGTCAAAAACGTTTAATAAAAAAGAAAATTACTGCCCATACTCCAGATATAGTAGAGGAAATAATTGAAGGGGAAGACACTGGAGAGGTGAAACCTTTCACAACTTCCCCCGAAAAACAGTTACCTCTTGAGACTTCGTCTTCATTATCAGAAACTACACCTACAAGACAAGCAACAGAAATTCTAATAGAGAAGGCAGAAGGTCAATCGGTTGACGTAAATCTAATCCTACATTCAGCTGTATCAAAAGAAGAAGTAACTTCACAAGACAAGGAGGATATCAGTAAAGAATTTGACAAAACAACGTACACTGCAACTAGAACGATAGATACTGTAGAACCATACGAAGTAACAGAACAGGACGTTCAAGCGGTTCCTGGTATTTTTGAAGGTAAAATGAAACCACAAACAGCTGAAGCTAACCTTCGTTTTACTCAAAATGAGAGTTTAGCGGTAAGTGAAGTTCAGGAAGGACATGATGTCACTAGCATTCAGGAGGAAAAACCTGTTGACACTAAAGCTACAGTGTCGCTTCTATTGCAAGAGGCAGCAGGAGTTGCCGAGACGGAAGCGGCTCAGAGAGAAGGAGATTTTGAAGCTGGAAAATTACCTGGAACAGTTCAAGCAAGTAAAACATTTACAACAAAAGAAAGCATTTCTGTAACGGAAATTCAGGAAGGGGTGTCTGAAGATAAATTTGATGGTACTCTCAAGACAATAGCGGTGAAACCCAAGGTTGATGTGAGCGTAATTGAATCGCTAATTGTAAGTGAAGTTACATCAGAGGTTAAACCTGGAAAACATCTGCCAGAAGCGTTTGTACCAACAGAAACAGCAAACACAAATGTTATTCCCCAAAAGCAACTTATATCTTCAGAAACAGTTGCGCCTGAACTTGAAGGTGAATATATTCCAGGAAAGTTACCGCCAAGCCAGACGGCTGGTATTGGTGTGACCACCGGTGAAAGTATTGTAGTTGAACAAACCCAGGTTCAGGATAAAGAGAGTACTTTTGAAGAGGGGAAATTACCGGACGAAACTACTGCTACGGAAGAAATTGTATTATCTGAAAGCATTATAGTAAGTGGTATTGATACACAAATGCCACAAGGTGAAATCGAGACTGAAAAACCAGACCAACAGGTTGCAGATGTTGAATATTTAACGAAAGAGACTTTTATAACGTCAACAAATGTTCCAATTGAAAGTGGACAAGACTATTCACCAGGAGATAAACCAGAGTCAAAGATGGCTGACACTAGTATTACATGTTTGCAAACAACTGATGTCTCAGAAGTTTCAATTCAGGAATCTGAAGGCATTTTAGCACCAGATTCTAAGCCAGGTCAGGTTGTTGCTGAATCAACAGTAAGACCCACGGAGCCACTTAGTATATCAGAAGTACAAACTGCTGACATTCCATCAGAATTTACAGACTTTCCAAAATATAAAACAGAAGAGGCTTCTACTGATTTGGAAACTCAAGAAGCAAAGGAGATTACTGTAACTCACGCTGGCGAGAAAGAAAGCGATTATTCTCAGGAAGTTCCTTCGGAATTTACCGTGGAAACATCGTATACTAGAACACAACAAGAAATAGAAATTATTCAGCAAGAAACCATGGAATCTGAAGGACAGCTGAAACCAGAGGAAGTACCTGATAGTCAAAAAGGCAAAGAAGTGTCTACACATACTTTAACAACAAGTGTAGTAGAAGAAATTAATGCTGAAAGTAGAACTAGAGACATAACTGATGAAGGGCCACAAACAGGTACTGCTACCACTAGTCATACTACGCTTACAGAGACAATAGTAGCAGAAGCTGTTCTGGCTGAATCACTGAACAAATACAGTTCAGAGCAATTAGATAGCAAACAAGCAGAATTAATTGTATCGCCAGAAGAAGGTATAACTGTAACTGAAGTTTACACTAAAGATAAAGAAAAGGAATACATTCCTGGCGAAGCTCCAGTTACATATCAAGCCTCTTCTGATATAAGCGGACAAACAGTAGCAAGTACTACTGAGGTTCAAGCAGACTTTCTACCTGGAGATATTGCCGAAGAGAAACTTCCATTAAGTCAAGCAAAACCGGAACAAGAAACCTTTGAAGGTGTTCAAATTACACAGTTGCAGACTGGAGAGAAAGAGGGAGAACACGGAAAAGATTTTGTTCCTGAAATGAAGCAAGCAGCGGTAGATATTGGAGAAGAAAATATACAGTTAAATGTCTCACAAGTGATGACTCATGAAAAAGAAGATGAATATACTGTTGGGGATAAACCATCAGGTATATCTGCTACACCGACTGTGACAAGTCAAGAGGTAATAGTGCAATCGCAAATCGAAACAGTAGTACATGCTGACGAACTATTAAAGGAAGAACCTCTTACTGCAAAAGCAAAGAAATATGCTAAACCACATACAGAACTAATTGTCACAGAGTCTAATGTAACTGATATTGAAAAAGAGTTAACTACAGATGTATTTCCAGATAAAGGAAAAGCGGATGTTGACGTTATAGCAGAACAGGAGTTGTCTGTCACCGAGATTGTCACTGACTATAAAGAATCTTCTTTAGAAGAATATAGTCAACCTTCAGAAAAACAAGCTACATTGAATATATTAGAAAAGGAAGTAGCAATCAAAGAACAGGTAGTAGCTGGGTCGCAGGTAGGTCAGTTTAGAAAAGAATCTCCTGAAAAAGAAATAGCTCAACCTCAGCAGGATGTATCGCATCATCTTATTCAATGGCAATCAACACCTGGAGAATTAGAAGGCTATCACACAGGAGACATTAAACCTGATCAGAAACAAATTGATGTAATTTTCGAAGAAGGCACCAGCATTAATGTTACTCAAGTGCTACCTCAAGATAAGGAAAAGCCATTGGAGGAGATGGTTTTACCAGAGGCAGTTTACGGAAAGCCCGATCTAACATCTCATGCTGTTGCAATGAAATCTGAGATTCAGACTGATGATTCGACTGGAAAAGTACCTGACTCTGAAATTACAACAGCAGTAGCAGCACCACAACAACCATCGGTAGAAGGATTAATATTAAGCGAAAATATAGCTGGCGAAAAAGAAGGTGTCTTCTCGGAAATAAAACCTGATACTCAGCTTGCAACATCAGACTTAGAGTTAGGAGAAAGCGTACATGTAACTGCAGTAGTACCGGGAGATACAGAGGGTAAACTTGCTGACCAGGAAAAACCAGAGTATCAGAAAGCAGAAGCAGATATTACAACACAAGATGTAGCGCAAAAAA
>VTPC01004568.1:0-23522 GCA_011009095.1 Ignelater luminosus
GATTTCAAAGATTTCTTTAACATTTAACAATACTTCATATTTTCTCGGCGCCTATTGGATTTATTTTACGGTAATATAGTTATAATTTCGAAAATTTGTTTTGTTACAATCTTTATTTCCTACTTTTAGTCTTTTAACGAATATTAAAATCAGAAAACTAACAAATATGTTTACAATCAATTCGTATGTTGTCGGAGCCTATTGGGTTTGTTTTATCGTAATATAGTTGTAATTTCGAAGATTTCCTTTACGTTGCAATCATTTTCTACTTATATAAATGTAATTTCGAATTTTTTTTACGTTGCAATTATTATTTTCTACCTAAGGCCTGTTAATAAGTATAAAAATCGGAAAATGAACACATATGTTTACAATCAATAACCATTTTTGTACTTCATATTTCTCGGAGCCTATTGGGTTTGTTTTATCGTAATATAGTTGTAATTTCTAAGATTTCTTGTATGTAACAATCATTTATTTCTACTTAAAGCCTGTTAACGAGTATTAAAATCTTAAAACTAACAAATATGTTTACAATGAATAACCATTTTTGTACTTCATATTTTCTCGGTGCCTATTCGATTTGTTTTATCGTTATATAAATGTAATTTCCAAGATTTTTTTACGTTGCAATCATTATTTTCTACTTAAAGCCTGTTAATGAGTATTAAAATCTGAAAATTAACAAATATGTTTAGAATCAACAGCCATTTTTGTACTTCATATTTCTCGGAGCCTATTGAGTTTGTTTTATCGTAATATAGTTGTAATTTCGGAAATTTCCTTTACGCTACAATCATTTTCTACTTTTAGCCTGTTAACTAGTATTAGAGTCTCAAAACTAACAAATATGTTTAGAATCAATAACCATTTTTGTACTTCATATTTTCTCGGAGCCTATTAGTGTTGTTTTATCGTAATATAGTTGTATTTTCGAAGATTTCATATACGCTACAATCATTATTTTGTACTTGAAACCTCTTAACGACTATTAGAATCTCAAAACTAACAAATATGTTTACAATGAATAACCAGTTTTGTACTTCATATTTTCTCAAAGCCTATTGGGTTTGTTTTATCTTAATATAGTTGTAATTTCGAAGATTTTATTTACGCTACAATCATTATTTTGTACCTTAAACCTGTTAATGAGTATTAAAGTCTGAAAACTAACAAATATGTTTACAATCAATAACCAATTTTGTACTTCATATTTTCTCGGGGCCTATTGGGTTTGTTTTATCGTAATCTAGTTATAATTTCGAAGATTTGTTTAATGTTACATTAATTTCTACTTAAAGCCTGTTAACGAGTATCAAGATCTGAAAACTAACAAATATGTTTACAATCAATAACCAGTTATGTACTTCATATTTTCTCGGTGCCTATTAGATTTGTTGATTTTAAGAGGGGCATAAGTTCGAAGGTTTCTTTTACATTAGAATTACTCTGCTTAAAACCTGTTCATATGTATTCGAGTCGCAAAACTAATGAATTTGTTTATAGTCAATAATCGGTTTTATACCTTATATTTTCTCGGAGCCTATTGGATTTCTTTTATCATAATAGGGATGTAATTTCAAAAATTTCCTTTACATTACAATCACTATTTTCTACTTAACGCCTATTAACGAGTATTAAAATCTCAAAATTAACAAATATGTTTACAATCAATTACCATTTTTGTACTTCATACTTTTCTCAGAGCCTATTGGGTTTGTTTTATCACAGTAGGGGTGTAATTTCGAAGATTTGAGTTACATTACAATCATTATTTTCTACTTAAAGCCTCTTCGCGTGTATCAGAATCTGAAAACTAACAAATATATTATAATCACTAACCAGTTTTATACTTCAAATTTTCTCGGAGCCTATTGGGTTTGTTTTATATTAATATGGGTGCAATTTCAAAGAATTCCTTTATATTGTAGCCATTATTGTCTACTTAAAGAGTCTTCACGAGTACCAGAATCTTAACACTAACACATATCTTTAGAATCGATAACCATTTTTGTACGTCATATTTTCTCGGAGCCTATTCGATTTGTTTTATGGTTATATAAATGTAATTACGAAGATTTCTTTTACGTTGCAATCATTATTTTCTATTTAAAGCCTGTTAACGAGTATTAAAATCTGAAAACTAACAAATATGTTTACAATCAATAACTAGTTTTGTACTTCATATTTCTCGGAGTCTATTGAGTTTTCTTATCGTAATATAGTTGTAATTTCGAAGATTTATTTTATGTTACAATCATTTATTTCTACTTTTAGCCTGTTAATGAGTATTAAAATCTGAAAACTAACAAATACCTTTACAACGAATAACCAGTTTTATACGTCATATTTTCTGGGAGCCTATTGCATTTGTTTCATCGTAATATAGTTGTAATTTCGAAGATTTCTTTTACGTTAGAATCATTATTTTCTACTTTTAGCCTGTTAACGAGTATTAAAATCTCAAAACTAACAAATATGCTCAGAATCAATAACCATTTTTGTACTTCATACTTTCTGGGGCCTATTGGATTTGTTTTATCGTAATTTGGGTGTAATTTCGAAGATTTCCTTTACATTACAATCATTATTTTGTACTTGAAACCTGTTGACGAGTATTAGAATTTAATATTTTTTAATGCCTATTGGGTTCGATTATCTTTAGAGTGGTACAATGTCGAAGATTTCTTTTGTATTACAATAATTATTCTACTTGTAGTACTACTAATATAGTTGAATCTGAAAATTAATAAACGTTTCTACTAACAGAAGCTATTTGATTGTTTGCCAGTCTTTACGCTTATAGTTTGTTTGAGGTCTATGGTTTAAAATACTTTAAAATGAGTAAAATTTTGAGTTTGCGTGTTTCTTTTATACAGATTGTTGCTGAGGTAGATAGGTCAAGGGTTGTATTATTGTAGCGCCTATGATCTATTACACCTTATTTCTTATTATCTATAACTTGATGACGAAGTGTCAATTTATGTTTTATAATAATACAAGTTGTTCAATTTAATTTACATTTCATTTATAAAAATTTATAATTTATAATAAATATATAATAATAAATTATAGATACTGCAATAATTGACCTACTTATTTTGACTACTTAGATTGTAAATCATAAAATCCTTCAATTATTCTTTACTTACAAAAAAAAAGAAAATACAGATTTTGATATTTCTTTTATTATTAAATTTCTTTTTAAATTTTGAAAATTTTCCAAGTAAACCATTAATAAAGCAGATATTCAATTTACTGATAGGTGTCTAATTGAAGGATATAAGCATACTTCAGAATTCTTTTAAATTTTTGCTTCGAAACTACTATCAAGGCTGAATTTCACTTTTTATCAAATTATTTTTTATGAAATAAAAGACAAATTAAATATTTTAATCTAAAATCAAAATATGCTGAGAAATAAAAAAGACAAATGTTAAAATGATTCTGTAAAACACAACTTAAGCAACTTTAGATGTACAGAAGAATTTCCCAGATTACAGAGATTGGAGCAAATTTTCCATTTATATTTTTTATATATATATATTTATATCTTGCTTTTCTTCTTCTTTGATATTTCATTTGTATAACTTATGCTAGTAAACAAAAAAGCTACCGAATTATGTACGTTTGTTGGTCCTATCATTGACTTATCATTATTTTGTTTTATATATATTGTCTTTGTTTTTCTAAAATAAGCTACAATTTCGTAATATGAAAAAAATCATCATACACATCCAATGTGATACTTAAGATTGTGTGTCGTTTTCATTTTTTATTATATCTTTAATATTTTTCGGCATTAACCCTTGTTGTTGTATTACAATTCAACATGATCTATGCTCTGACTAAATTATATACGGTTTAACTTTATGAATTCTTGATTATTAATTTTAAAAATTATTTATATCTAACTTCCAAATAATGTTTGGGGCAGTAAAAGATTTAACGGTGGATGCGAGTTAAAAAACTTAATTCTAATTTGTACCAGGGAAGATTAATCTAACTGTTGATCAATAATTCTATAAAAAGAAGCTTAATAACTTTAGGATTAAGAAATCATTCCATTTAAATTTTCTATTGTTCATACTAATAAGACTGAATAATAAACAATGATATTTAAAATCATCTAAGAAAAATAATTAGCATGATAAATACACAAAAACCAATTTTTCATTCAAGTAGAAATGCAAATAATAATTAAAATGGAGTTAATTGATTTGGCAATATTTTAAAAACCAATTAAATAAAGTAGGGTGCTTCATGGGCATTGCATTTTACATCGATTCACGATTAACAAATAACAATTAGTGAACATGCCTTTTATTCATTATAAATCATTCATCTAAATTAAGAACTTTTAGAGTAAGTACAACAGAGATAATAAATTCTAGAATCAAGAACTTTGCATTATTAATACTAATAATCTTGAGTATATTTTCAAATGACAAACCAAATTAGTAAGAAGAATTTGTTTTTTCAGTTAAACCACCACATCAAAACTAATTATTGAATGCACAACAAATTAAAACTTCTGAAGCATCTAGAACAACAGATCAAACATTCCAAATACAATCAGCGATTAATCAACAAAAAGCAAAATCCTTTATATCCTTCAAAGCCTACATAGTGAATTGAAGCAGTGCACTTATAGGAATTTTTCAAGAAATTATTATTTGAAGATTCGCTCATGGAATTTCTATACTAATAGGTTAAAAAAAATGTGTCTGGTGATACAATTAAAAAGCATTTTTTATTCATTAAAATAGCATTTATTAAATTGCATTATTCATGTGCTAATAATAATTAATTTTAAGCACGCCATACCTTTTTAAATAGTTAATTTTTAGCTATCCAACTAGGAACCAATAAAGATTCATTTTTCATGCTTACTTTCTTCCAGGTATACATTACACACAAAAATAAATGCAACTGGAAGTTTTTACAGGATGGATTAAAAATTGCAACTCTAAAATCTACTCAACATGATTATACCAATATGAGTATACGATATGTGTAGTAACAATTGATAGATATTTACAAAACAAAAGTTACATAATAGCTACAAACACAAATGAAAAGAGAAATGCTTGATTAGCACATAGAACCATGCAATTTACAACAACAATAATGAAGCCTTCAATATTAAAAATTATGAAGTTAAAATGCTCGTTAATATTGAGAAAATACTAGATATTCCACACCTGCTAAGCAGCTTATTAAGTGCTGTATATTCAGTAAAAATATATTGTAATTTATACATCATGAATAAACACTTGAAGCTTGCATAAATGCCATTCAAAAATAGTGTAACCCAGAAAAAAAGAAATCTCGAATAAAAATTCATCTATGAGAAACAGTAAATCAATTGTAATTAGGGTATTTTCATTGAGAGTGTCCAAACAAAAAATAAGATAAATATAATTGTAAAATAAGTTATAGAATTATACAAAATTGTTTGATAATAAAATAAGAAGCAAAGAATATTTCCATGTCATAAATCTTAACATGCTTTTTAGAATTAGAAAGTTAACTATAATTTACATTACAGATGTAAATAGACACAAAGATATTATAATCAATAATAGATGTGCAAAAAGAGTTTATATAAAGAGTACAGACATCTCTATATTAATGTAACTGACAAATAAGTCATCTAAAATCCAGTATCTTCTCATATTAAATAGTAATAGATAATTTGTTTATAAAATATTTCTTATTCTTTAGCTTTGTTTAATATCCGGAGTCTATTGTATTGTTAACACTATGTAGCTGCCAATTGTTTTAGTTTTGGTTTATCCCATTCTCAGTTCTACTGACCACTTTCACCTAAACAAACTTTATGTATTGCATTATCTGATTAATCTTTTCAGGTCGCACTACTTGATATATTCAACAACACCTCCACTCTTTCCGTACTCACTAAACTATTCCTAATAATATCCATTCAAGAACAACTCAAATATATTTTGCATATCAAACTAAAATTACAAACTGCACACAATACTGTTTTTAGTATCAATTCAAAAAAGAAAAACACAACCAATTATATCACAAGTTGCAAAACAGAAGCATTCCTAATGCATTTTATAATGCCAACACACTTTTCAAATCTAAAGATATTCTTATTAATACAAAGAAATTGCAAACAAATCACATTTCTTAAATGTTGCACAAATATCATTCAATTCAATATTTTAGTAAATTTCAAAAGTGCAGTCCAGTCAATTATTATCAAAACTCATACCATCGGCATTTCACAAAGCTCCACAATATTTATATTTTCATTTAATTGTTAATTGTCTTATCAATCCAAAAAAAAAGAACTCCATACTATTTCTTTTAAACAAACAGATAAATATGTAAAAAATTACATTATTTATTATTATTATTATTATTATTATTACTACTAATTATCCTCTCACGGGAATTTGTATTCTTCCTACAATATTTCTCATTCTTCTTTTTCTTAGATTTTTGATAAGCCTATCTTGGAATGCAAATTTCGGTCAGCTAAAAACTTGGATCTTTCAGTGCTTCTTAAAAAGAAAATATGGAAATTTCCTGCAGTCAATTATATCCATTACATACTAGAATATCTCATCATTGCACGAGGTAGTAAGAAATTTCTTCTAAGATAGAACCATTCAGTAATCACAAATGAACACCAGTATTTCAACCATGCATCAAACCATCTCAGAACAAAAAAAGGGTTTACTGAACATCCATAATGCCTCATTCTTTTAACAGGAGATTTGCAAGCATGAGAAAACACGAATAATTCACTTTCAATTATCAAAAAAGGGCATACATTGCATCTAAATGGTATTCAACACTTTTCCAGATCACAATTACTGTTAAGCCATCATACACGATTTCATAAAAAAAAAAGAAACATTTGTTTTCTAACATCCATATTGCCATTCCATAAAAATAGTTTTCAAGAACACAACCCTCGTAAAATAAAATTCAGCCATAATATCCACTTGGGCATACTAACAGACCATTATCAGCATCACTCGGTTGTCTATTTAAAACAATTACGAATTATCATATCCTAACACTCTTCGGGATTTACAAAAATATCAAAATTATATCCAGTTTGTCAACATAAATTCATTTTTTCTATTTGTAGAAATTTTAAATCGGAGGAAAATTAGAATATTAGAGCTTAAATGTATTCTGGAGTAGGTAAACATTTTGTAATAAAACACGATAATATCTTGTCATTTCTTCAAAGTAAGATTCATTAATATCTGAAGACTGGGTGAAAGAAGATCCTAAAATTCGTTGTTCATGTTTAAGGCACTTATGGTTTAGTAATGCAAACAGAAAACAATAATAAAAAAAAGAGAAAAATCTGTAAGTGGAAATTAATAAAATAGTAAATTTGAATGTTTTGTTTTTTCAATCAGATTTCTTTTTTGTTTCATCTTCGAAATTTAATTAAAAACAAACCAGTTTTGTAACTGTACAATAATTAAGAATCACAGGAATATAATTATATAGAAGAGAACTGTTTGGTACCTAGTTAATTGTAAAGGTTATCAACTTTCTTTTCTACAATTATATTTCAATTATGTTTAAAATGTATTACGTTATGAGGAAAAGACAGAATAATTATCTCAACTTTTTCTTTTTATGTGTATTTTAATAAAGTAGACAAGGAAGAAATTCAATACCATTTAGAGCATTGTAGATGACATTGACATCTAGTAATTATCAAAATAGATTTACCATCAAACTTTGTTGCTAACAATATTTCTGATGTTGATGAGAGGTTGTCATATTTGATAAAACAGAACCCATTTATATAATTGCTACAAAGTAGATATTAATATATTAATGCTGATGACTGCAACTAATTTATTAAACAAATTATTTTTCATTTTCAATTGAGAGAATAAGTTTTATAACATTCAATGCGCAAGAAGGAATATTCTTAATATTACTTAAATCAATTAAATAGAATTATCTTTTGATTTTATTTGCGATCACCTTATTGTGGTACCTTTCATGTAATAATATTGAGAATTCATATTGATATTGCTAATGTAAGGTTCAGGGGATAGTTTACATCATTATTAAATAAGTAAAGTATTTTTAATATTCGGTTCAATATTTAGATTTAATGTAACTAACTTTTAAACTGTTTATATGCCTGTAACCGATTATGATATTCTAATATTAGTATTGGCACAAAATCAAATACTATGTAGTATATGTATCAACTTGTTTTTAAACATGGAGATATTTTCTGTTATTTCATATGTCTGTTTTAAATTTTACCTTGAAAACCTTTTTGCTAATTTAATCATCATAGAGATTTTCTAAATATGTAACAAAGCTGCCAGATAATGCATTTGCTTGCAATTTCAATAACAACATTAAACGCTCAGTTAAAAGATTTCATTTGTAATTTCAGTTATTATAAGGTAATCAATATTGTAACTATTCTTACTATTGTACTATTTCTATGATGTGTAACATAATTGTTAACTGATCCCTTCTACTATTTTCTATAATCTTATTTTAATAATTGTCGTGTTTGATTAGGACGTTATTATTCAAACCAATATAAAGTATATAAAATTTTATTTGGTTATAGTTTTTGTCATTTATAAATATTTTTATAATTTTATATTTATGATTACTGTAGCAATAATTTTCTACAAACAAGCATCAAAGCATCGATTATTATTTAGTTGATGTCACTCTAATTGACAAGGCAGTTTTCAAATTTAACCAGTTTTTTGATGTCCTAAACTTTGTTTATCTAAAATCTAATTTTACATATATTTCTTAACGTTTTATATTTATTTACCTCGATGAATTTTCAATTACTAAGAAATTAGAAAATATCATCTTGTACTGAAAGAAATGTTTAAATACAACTCTGAACTTTCAAAATGTTGTTTAGTGCATATAATAACGATGTACTTTTTTTATTGTAGATCAATTTAAAATTAATTATTCAATAAGTAGAAAATGTTAAGAATTAACTCACAACAGTCATTAGAAAATCACATTTGGATTAACATGGGAAATAATAAAAGTAAGTTTTCATCGCTTAATTTTATTGCAATTTCATCACTTCTTTTATCATTTTTTTGTTAAGATTTATTTTATTTATTTACACCACCGTTTTAATGTTATCATTTACCTTGTATGCTTTAATATTTTCTATTATTATTCCAAAGTGATTTCACTTTATTTCAAACTTGCATTTTTTTCCTTCACTAAAAGATTATAAAATAGATTGATAATAACTAGATGTATGCAATTATTCTTGTTTTGCAATTTGATTTTTAGTAAGATTAACTTTTTTCTATTTTAATTAGCTTTCTTACGATTTGTAAATTTATTTTATTTTACATATTCTAGAAATGTATTTAGATAATTGGAGATTTAGATTATTAAATAATTTAAAAATAATTTAATGAAATAATTCTGAATATATTTTGAGATTTTTAATTATTCCCACTGGAATCTCAAATTTTTTATGGGCCTACACCATTCATCAAGTTACAAAGTGAGATCAAGGAGAATTAATATTGAATTACTTTTAATTGAACTTTGTTTGTTTTGCGCCTACCTTTTCTACAAGAACCACTGAATATAAATTTCCTTTATTTTTCTTTTAGTCATGGAATTTTATTGCATGTTTCATATTACCTTATTTATAAAACCAATTAATAGATTTCTATTATTTTTTTAAATCGTGTAACCTCATTGAAATGAACTTTTAGAATTTGTAACTTAGCATTTAATTACTAATATTGAACGATAATGCAAATTTTACTTTACAAGTATAGATGAATTATTTTCTATCATTGTTTTATCATAGAATTTTGTTCAGGTAAAATTTATCAGTTATTAATTGTAAGAACAGTTAATGATAAATCTTTACAGTTGGTTTTAAGACTACACTTCATACAGAGACCAATACACATGAATTTCTTTTATTATATTCTTAAATCGTGAGATCTTATTCTATTTAATTAATTTTCTTGAAAGATTTCCTATATTATAAAAACTGGGGAATGCTAAATAGGTTATTGCTATTTTCAATAATAAATAATAGCTTAAGCTCTACTTTGTGACAAGAGTTTGTCAAAGTTTGCAACTTTTATTATTATATTGATTGAAACAGATTTATTTTCAAGTTCTAAAATATAATTGACTCTTTAAGCAGAGGACTTGTATGAATTTTTCTTCTCAAATCATATAATTTTTTTTATTTTGAATTTATAATTTAAGTAAGTGTGCGATTACTAATATTAAACTGTTTTATTACTATTACTACCATATTTAAAACAACACAACTGAATTAATAACCTTTAGAGTAATATAATGTAGTATGTAATTTTATTAATATAATAATATTGAACTGTTATTGATGAAACTTCAAAGCTGATTTGAACACTATCCTATAATTTTCATGTTTCTTCTTTAAATTATAAAATCTCATCGAAAGAAATTTTTAGGAATTGTAGTTTAGTATGCAATCACTAATATTGAGTTATTATATTATTAATAAAATCTCAAATTTATTTTCAAGCCAATAAATGGTTTCGCAACAATCTTTATTTAGGTAAACTTTTGCGTTCAACTGATTGTTTTCATGGTGGTTAAAACTTCAAAGTTGATTTCAAAAGCGATCAATTAAAAACTTTTTGTTTTTAAATTGTGAACTCTCATTGAAATAAATGCTTCAAGAAACTACCAATATTGACCAATTATTGTTAAGCATTCCCTGGTAGTGCCGATGGATAAATTTCTAGATTCTTTTAGCCCAATTTTAACCTTTCGGGTCTGGACTATTGCACCATAATTTACAAGGACTAATTATTAGATTTAATGTTTATTAACATTGTTATTAACAAAACTCCAAATTTCATTTCTATCATTTTTTTTATAAATCCATGGTATACCATCTGATTACAATATTATTTGTATTTATAACTATCAATATATAGAATTCTAAACTCTAAGTCAATTTGAAAATTCCCATTTTTATAAATAATAAAAGAATTGTTATTATTCCTCATCTCATCTAAATACTTTATGAATTTTTGTAACTTAGCATGTGATTACTAATATTGAAGTGTCATTTACAAAACTCTTGTTTCAGGACGATGAATAAATTTCTATCATACCTTTTTCATTTAATTCAAGTAAATTGATTAGCTCTATAACTATATTAATATAGAAATTTGACACGATTTCAAAATTGGTTTCTTTTTACAGTGAGCAATAAACGAATTTTTATTCTCTTTTATTCATAAAACCTTGTTCAAATAAACTTGGTTGTTTAATCATGAAATTTTGTCCAAGTAACTTCTTATCTTAGTATTATGTTTAATACTGAACTATTAATAACAATAATAATAAAAATCCAAAGTTGGTTTCTAAACTATCCACTTCTTTACCGAGACGAGACAGATAAACTTTTAGTTTTTTTTCATTTTTATGGTTTAATTCAGGTTTTTTAATTTATTATCAATGTCAAGTTCTTATTAATAAAAATTTGAATGTTGGTTTAAAGACTACCTTGTTTACAGGAACCAATTTAACATTTTTTCTTTGTTTTTAATTTTTGTTCAGGGTCTGTAACTTTGCAGGGACCATTTCTGTAACTTTTTTCATGATTATAACTTAGTACAGTTATTACTATCAATTAATAAAATTTGAAAATTGATTTCAAGACAACCTTCTCTACTGAATTCACTTGCATAGGTTTGTATCATTTCTCAAAGAAAATGTCACTCATCGTATTATGAATACCAAAATGGTACCGATATAAGTTGAAAGTTTATTTTAATTTTTGTTTTACCAGGACTGGATTAATAGATTTTTTGTACCTATTTAAGTTTGTTAGTGCAATAAGCACAACTATTATTAAATTATAGAATCTCATTCAAATAATTTTTCGGTTGGTTTAAAAATTACCCTCTAAAACGAACCAATCGATGAATTCTTATTATTCTCTTTTTAAATTGTATAATCTTGTTTAAATAGACTTGTACCTAGTAAGTGGCTATTCATATTGAACCATTATTGATAAAACTTCACAATTCAAAATTACTTTCTACAGAAAGAATTAATTGCTTGGATTGGTAATTGAGGAATTGATTATTAACACTGGACCATTATTAAAGTTACTTGAACTACCTTCTTTGCAAGAGTCAATGATCTTTAGATTTCTATCATTTCTTTTAATGTAATCTTGTTTAACTAAACTTTGGCGTGTAACTTAAAATGTAATTAGTTCATTTTATTCTTTTAAGATCAATCCATTTTATTTACTGAATATTTTTTAAGGCTAGATTGAAAAGTATTTTCTTTACAGGGTTTAATAAATGAATTTATCATGCTTTGTTTTCTTAATGAGCGTTTCATTTGAATAAAGTTTTTAAATTTGTAACCCAATTAGTATTAGATTGTTATATTAACAAAACCTCAAAGTTGTATTTGAATACTATCATTTCTAAAGATTATTTATGATTTCTTTTTGTTTCAATTTATTTAAATAAACCTCTCAAGCCTGTGAATTATTAGTAAATTATTAAAATTGAGCTTTTTGTTTTCTCAAATCATGAAATCTCATTCAAATAAATTATATTTAGATCCGTAACTTAACATATAATTGTTGAACCCTTTTCAAATCAACTTGAAAGTTGAGTTTTCAAACTACCTTCTCAGGGACAAATTTGATGAGTTTATATTTATTTATATTATATTATATTAAATCAAGGAATCTTGTTGAAATAAACTTCTCGAAGTGGTTAAAATAATTTCTGACAATTGATATTGGACACATTTCTTTTAACCTTTATATTCTAAGAGTATGTTTGAATTGATTTTGATTTATGTTAATCATTTTCAAGTAGGACATTGGTACCCCTATCATAACTATTAAAAAAGTTATAAAATTAAATCTTTCGACTTTTAAGTTCTTTTAATTAATGTACTCGAGTATTACTATTATTTTTAAGTTTATAGAACAGATCTTTCCAACCCAGTTAAGTATGTTAAATTATAATTATTGTCACAGCCTTTGTCCATCTATGTTTAAGATATTTTACCTAGAGTTTTCATAATTTATTAATCTTTGAATTATTATTTAGATATATGTTAAATATGTACTGTCTTTCTATAAAATACATCTAGTTTAATAATAATATTATTAATCGCATCTAAAATCACCTCTCAGATATTGTATCATGTTTGTTCAACGACATTCGACTGATTTTTCAGTTAATACCTTTTAATATATTCAATTTCCCCATTTCTATTTCCTAAATAATTACGAGTTGAATCTTTCATATAATTAATATCATACGCAACCCAATGTGCACATTATATCATATATTATGAATAATTATATTGTTTTAAGTGGCCACTTTTCAATTTAACTTTTAATATTTCCCATTGCATTGTTGCACAAGTTTTCTCATCATTATAAAACCTACCTAACATTCAATCACAATATAAACAGGGGCATCTCCAAGGAGAACTTGTAGGATCACTAATAATGTAATGCACAAAAAATAAAAAAAAGATTTAAATCATCATATGGTACTTACTTCAATAAAAATGCCCTTTGGCATTAATCTTCTGTAAACTGCATGGGTATGCTATATGTAAATATAGCTTTATATACTAAGAATCACACCATGGAAGCTTTCATTTTGAAAGCCCATCTTTTCTTTTTTCAACTAAAAATATTAATGTTCCTGGCTTCATTTACTGATTGTTAAGATTATATTCTTTTTGTTTTATTTTTAAATATAGCATTAAAGAGCACGCTCTATTCTAAAGTTTCGAATACTATGTGAAACTTGGTTGTTTTCTTTTAACTCTTCAGCCAAATGAATCAGGAAAATTACTACTACATAAAAATAATAATAATAATAACCCAGAACTGCTAATTGATTTAAATTCATTTTTATTTTATTTAATTAATATTTTGGTTGTTTTTACAAACGCCAGATTTCTTGTTTTCTTTTAATTGTACCTAAATTACACTAATAGAGGTATACCTCAAATTGCTACTAATTAATAATTAAAATTGGTCCATTCTTTTAAAAAAAGACATTCAATTATACGGACAATCTAAAGTTCGTTTTCATACAACATCAAAATAAAAGTTTAAATAGAATAGAAACAATAATAATAACAAAAAAACAAAACAATTAACACATTTACAAGCTGTTTGCGAATTATATTTCATATAAATAAAAAGAAAATATCTAAAAAATGTTTTTCACGAAGAATGCATAAAACTACAGAGAAGTCCTTCTATAAATGGAAATAGTAAAACACAATCTAATTGACGAGGGGCCCTGTATGGGAGAGTGCGAAAAGAGACCACGACGTCCTTTCCTGCTTACTAATTTACCCCCAAATCCATTCCTCTTTCTCTCTTTCTCTCTCTCTTTCTGTCTACGTGACCCGTCGAATTATTCTAGAAAGTTTCAATGAGTCATCAGATATTTTTGGGCATACCCCCACATAGAGGTACGCCCGGTTATTTATAACTAAAAAGAAATTTTTTAGAATTTTATAATACTTCAAACCTCTGTAATAAAAATTTTTAACCACTGCGACGACAATATGGAATCTACTTATAATTGGGGTGCCTACGTGCCAACATGGCGGCCGACCGCGCCCTAGTTGTATGCGGCCATTTTGAATTAGAATATTGCAGACTGACGTGGCGTACCGAGTGTTACAGCATTTGATGGAAATACTCTGTAAATTAATATTAACAATTTCACACGAAAATTTGGGGCCAATTTATTTTAAGAGTTCTTATGAAAACTTATGGATTAGTTACAAAAAAAAATAATCATAATATAGCGTGCTCTCAACAATCTCAAAACATTCATTCGAAAAGATGGGAAGTTAAATTTTTTTTAAACACTCATTATTCTCAACACTCAGATAATAGAACACAAAAGTGAAGCTTTTGCTATTAATTAATAATAATTATAGGCAGATAAAAGAGAATTCAAAAACATCAAGAAATAACATCCATATGGAGGAGCAAAGTATGTTCAGGTTAAATAAGACAAATATTACTAATAAATCTAGCAAACGTAATAGGAATAATAAAGAAAAACCCAAGATACAAATCCTGTTCTTCAATAAATTATGATGGAAACAACCAGGTCCATTCGTTGCAGCTGGTTCATCTTCTTTAGGCAGGGAGGTTTCACCACACTTCTCGTACGTACGAGCGCACTATATGTTGAACTATGACGCCGTCTACTTGGCATTTACCTTTTATACAGTCTCCCCTTCTCAAACGTTCTAGAACAACGTAGCAGCTGCGTCGTTTGCCCCAACGTTTACAAACAACTAAAAATAGAGTGCACGTCAGCTTAACTTCTCCTGGTCATTTCCGTGAATTTTCTAACTTGAAAGCGTGACTGTAACTCAAAATTACTATGGATAGATACAGCCGACTGTTTATTGATTGTTTTCTTTGAGGTGGTTGATATTCTAGAATGTTCATAAGGGGTTGATTTCTATTGTAATTATTGTAAAAGTAAACATTAATAGTTTCACCCCATTTGGAAATATTGCACCATATTATTATTTTGGTAGTGTCATGCTATTAGTAATGCAACATTAAGTACGTGTTCGCATTAATTAACACAACGTTAAAATTTAATAAACATGAAACGTAGTAGATATTTGCATTGTTATCAAATTATACAGAAGAGGTGAAGGTTTAATCACCAAGAACTATTAGCAATTATTCAAGTTTATTCAACCTAGAAATGTGTGCAGTATTTGTTTTCTTTTTCAGTGAGGCAGAACGTTGCATTTGGTTTTTTGTTATTAAATTATGCAATTTTTGGAAATTTAAACACTGAGTGCAATAACATTTGCCATTAAAAAACTTGCGTAGACCCAATACAATGCGATTATTTGTTTAGTAATTAGCATGTAAAAAGTATTTGCTTTTTTATCTGACCACAAAACGGCAAAAAAGTAATTACATACCTAAGTGTAAAGACATTAACAATGGAAGTCTCTAGAAAAGTATCATGTTTTTACACTTAATTATTTTTTTATGCTTTCCTTTTTAATTCTAATACAATGTTGCATATTTTAAATTGCAATGCAAATATCCGTTTCCTTACAATTATTTGATTGCACCAATAATGTTAAGGTACTACAGCTAGTCACAGCCAAAATCGTAGGTACCAACAATTTTCATTCTTTGTTGTTTTGTTGTCTAATAAAATGTATTATTTCTTGTATTCTTGCTATTTAATAATGATACCTACCATAAGGAATGTTAATGGATTTTATCTCTCACTAAAACCTTTTGTGGAAAGTGGATTGGTAATAAATTCCATTTTAATGTAAAACTGTACAGTTTTGGCTATGACTCACTGTACACGGACGAAACGAATGGAATTTTCCAGAATGTTTGTCGTTATTGATTTTCCATTTTCTTTTAAATCTAGAACACACGGGGGCATTGTATTAGCTTCCTAGGGTTACATAGTATATCAGTTACATTATTAAACAATTTCATTGTAGGTATACATACGTTTTTGTATTTGAACATAAAAATTCCTTTACAGCAATAACCGGCAATTTTCAGTTAAAACATTAATTATTATTTATTTAGTTCTTAAAAAGGCACTTGGAAATGATAATCATAGAGGACATTTAAAAAGGAAATTGTGGTGCTTTCAATCTGATTAAAAAAATAATTTAATGCTACATCTATTAGGTGTAACAACGCGATATTTTCCAATTTTTTGTAAGTTACTCAGTAGCTTGGAATTCTGTGAATTAGGGTCATAACCAGGTTTCAAATCGCAAAAATGCTGAAGATGTAAGATTTTGGGCAATCGTTCAAAACAAGAATTGTACAGAATTTTTGTCGGTTTTTTGTTTTTTGAGGAACTTTATTTTTCTTGTTATTTTTCTAATTATATATATGTTCAAATAAAAATTAATTTTTGTTTGCAATAGATGATCGCCAGGGCCGGCTCAAGAACTAGGTGCCGCACAGTGACGAATAAGAACAACGCACCAAGAGTTGATCAAGAGAGAAGAATCGAAACATCCAAAGAAATTGCAAACGTTCAAAGATACACGGACCCAAATTAATAATAAAGTGTTCATTAGTCTGAATAACTGTAGGGCGCGAAGCAGCAAAAAGTTTGCGAAAAGTAGCGTATGCAGAAATTTCTGATGTCAACATAATCGCTTTGCCTATCTCAGGAATACTAATGTGACTTCTACGACTATACTGCGCAAAGTAGATGCATCGCACACTAGAACACGGCAAAACACGACACATTCGGTAGTCACACGTTTCCGTATGATTTCGCCCGTCCTTTAAAAATGTCTTATAAAAGAGTATCTTGTTTTACCAACTGTAAGCAAGTTTTGACAAAACGTTCTCTTTTCAATTCAACAGTTTAATCTGTTTTGCTCTTTTTAGGGTCAATCCGAATTCAATAGATGGATTGATCATTGGGTTAATTGGGCTAATTACCATTGGAGGTTGGAATTACCTGTAAAATCAAGATAGCAGCAAAGGTCACCTCTTGTTAGGTAAAAGTGGTAGAATCTCGTGTTGCAGAGCAATGATCAATCCATCTACTACGGTTGATCGTAGATAACACCTTTAGCAAGTTCATTTAGAAAATTCTATCCTTGGAATGAAGAATATTAAACACTGACGTTTTGAAGTCTCAAGCTGCAGCGACCCGGCACGATATAGACGGAACGGCCTTGTGTATTAAGATTTCTGAAATCAATCACAGCGTGGAGAGAAAGGTTTTTAAGAAATGTGAATACGTGAAACTAAGCTAGTTCTCTGTGTTTTCATAGAATGTTTGTTGTGTAATGTAAACAAAAAGAAGAAATGGCAAAGCTTTTAATGTTATTTTTTGATACACCTTCAAATTTTACTGTAAGATTTAATACTTTGGATGATAACCATCAAGGATTTAGGTGCAGGAAATCTCCGAATACTGTACTGCATTGCTTTTATAGCAAAATTATTTCCTATTTAAAAGATAATAAATCTTCAGTTTTTTTACTTATAGTCTTCAACAGTTTGTGTCCTTAAATGAACATTTTAACTTTAATAATTAATTATATTACACTGGGACTATAGCAGGGCTCTATACTCAGGTCTGGTTTATTTCTGCTGTAATATCAACGATGTTGAGAACTTCGATATATGTAAATGTCATCTTTAATAATGTAAGATAACAACCAGTCAGATGCTATATCTAATGAAAACTAAACCATAAGATGTCACATCTTAATATGAAGACAATGTTACTGCAGAAACTGTTGTACATAGCCTTTGGTGATGATGGTGATCATTGTGATGAAACATTAATCGTTCTACAGATGAGATAGAAAGGCTTTTATAATTTTAAGAACCGTTGCAAGAATTAAATGTTCGGCATTTTCAGATGATCTTATTACCACACAATACTTATTGCGATTGTTTACCTTTGCTTGTGGATCATGGCGAAACAATATGCTTTATTATGAATGCTTAATCTTTCATTACGTGTAAGAAATACGAAACTTTTATTTATGCCCTCTGACAAGTTGTTGAGAAGCAAGCTTTGACCGTAGAAGAAATACTTTTGGCTTGTAATACGAAACAGTAGATGTACCGTGATATACATTCAATATATCATCAACGTATAGTTTAGGCCATTACAAGTCGAAAATAAACAATAGCCATCTTGGCTATACTCAATATTGAAGAAGTTGTAGAGATTTTTAGTAGTAAGCTGAAATGTACAAAAACACACGACATGAGTCATATTTTTTTTGTTTTAACTACATAGATTCTTGTTCTAAGAGTACATCAAAATCCACGACCTAACAGCCACGATCTCCACTTGTGAGACATTCTCTGTGTTATTACATAAAATCTTTCAGTTTGATGCTTTTGACACCTTATATCGCATAACATGTCGTGCGCATTCAAAAATATACAAACATCCAAATACTAGAAGAAGTTCGGAGGAAGGAAAAGGCGTGTGGGTAGTTTAAGTCAACAACCCGTCCTGTTTTTCCAAATATTGTATTGAACATATTTTGGCATTTTCATAGGGAGTAATATATGTATATTGCAAATTTTAATAATTAATAATTCTTAGTGAATACTACCATTAGTAATTACTTTTCAATAAATAAATTAACTGAACACTTTAGGTAGGGTTTCAGCACAATGGTGCTTCTTCTCTGGAACTCATTTGTTAAAGTACATCGTTAATAAAGGTATTATCTTCAAGTGCACAAATTCTAAAAACAAGAACAATAGAAGCAATTATTTAATTCTAAAAATTGAAAAATATATTGCATTGATAACATTTCTAAATGATTACTTTCGTGCTTTATCTAATTGTTCTTAAATATTTGACGATATCTAGTTCTCCAATCAATTTATCAACAAGAATTTTAATTAAAAACATGAAAATACATTAACAAACAGCAAGGTGAAACAGTGCAAAGAAACTAGTAATAGAAATAATTTCTCGCTATTGCAAGAAAATAATAAACTGTGAGAAAGAACATCCGGTTGAATCTTAAGTATATGTGTATAGCGTAAATAAATTAAAGAATTTTTATATCTTTATTATATAGTTTACGAAAGTATTTATTGTGCGGTTTTATAGTTATTTTTGGAATTTACATAAAGATAGAAACTTGAGTATAATTATCTACTGACTGTAAAAGGTTGAATAATAAACATTAATAATAATAATTGGATTAGTAGGAATACTAATAAATATAAGAGATAGGAAATAACAAATAAAGAAAATATAGAACAATTTAGTATGTATCTTGCATCTTCTACAGTGAAAGTTAAGTAGGTTCCGCATCAGTTTTCATCTAAGATTGAAACCGCCAGTGAGTTGATTAAATACTACATGAAAAATATATTCTTTTAAAGAAGATATAGTAAATAATATTTTAAAATCAGTGGCGTAAATAGTGAACACAAAAGCCCGTAGTGCGGGGGGGGGCTCGAAGGATTTGGGGACCCCACAGTCGTTTACAGATATGAACTAAAAATAACCACACAATTAGAAAAGTCTGGATAAGCGAAATTTTTACTACCCAGTTCATTTTACTTTTCACTTTCAACTAAAATCTCTATTATGTTGTCAGGTAGTCGGTTTAGTGCAATTTGCCGGAAGTTATATCTCCGTTGTACAGTTCGTCGGTATTTTCATATTTATTGCACATTGTCGATATCTTAGAAAAAAAACGCTGTCTCTTGTAAATGGGCAATAAAATCCGTTTCACATCTGTCCAACTTTTACGTTCCTTCTACCCCTAAAATATAAATTGCTTTATGGGATTAAATGTAGTATATAAACAAATTTAAAATATTTCTTGCCACAGTTATGATTTAGAACTCACTTATTTAGAACCAAGTCAAATAGTCAAAATGTAATTATTAAATTCGATCAAACACTTCTACATTTTATTAAAAAAAGAATAAGTTAGATGTAAAAAAAGTTATTTAAAATGTTGCCAACAGGAAAGCTACACAAGTGTCTACGTATATAACAATGTATTTAGTACATTAAATTTTGTAACATATGAATGTCCTATGTACCTATTAGTTTCTAATAAGATTACCTTGTAAATAAATAAACGAATAAAACCAAAGCCTAATTTGTAATTTGTCTGTTGCATAAGTACCTATTACCACATATTTAAAACTAAAATGTGATATAAAGCGCTGTTTCTTTAAAATATTGTGTACATCATTAAATACTAAGGAGCCTCGAAATTATGTTTGCAGGGGGGCCTTAAAATTATATTTACGCCACTGTTTAAAACTCGGCAAAACCGAGCTCTCGGCCAAATCGGCCAAGTACCAGGTGTATACCTATGAAATGAGACTTTCAGCTATTAGACCACAGATGTCGCTAGGAGTATTTTTAAACTGTCCCAAATGTCTTATTTTTTCGTCTGTCATCTGTCAACAATATTCAATTCATTGTTTGTGATGTTTCATACAACAACGCATTTTTTTCGCTCTTAAAAATGTCGAATTTCGTGCCTTCAAACTACGATTTGCGGACATCGTTGATTTTCTGTTATCAATTGAAGAAAAACGCTTCTCAAGCTCATCAAATGCTTATAGAAGCTTACGGTGGACATGCTCTAAGCAGAGCACAGTGCTTCAGGTGGTTTGAAAAATTCCGAAGTGGTGATTTTAGCGTGGAGAACGAGGAACGTGGCCGGCCACCGAAAAAGTTTGAAGACACCGAATTGCAAGCATTGTTGAATGAAGATGATGGTCAAACGCAAGAAATGATGGCAGAGCAGTTGGGAGTGACCCAAAAAACTATTTGCAAACGTTTGAAAGACATGGGCATGATTTTAAAGGTCGGAAGATGGGTGCCGCATGAACTGACTGAAAGGCAGCAAGAGAACCGAAAAACCACTTGTGAAATGCTGCTCTCCCGGTTCAAAAGGAAGTCTTTTTTGCATCGAATCGTTACGGGTGATGAAAAATGGGTGTATTTCTCCAATCCCAAGCGTAAACGATCGTATGGTCCGCCCGGCCACAAGCCAAAATCAACGGCCAAACCAAATCGCTTCGGCCGCAAGGCAATGCTGTGTGTTTTCTGGGATCAGCATGGTATGATTTGGTACGAGCTATTAAAACCAGGTGAAACAGTTGACGGTGCACGCTACCAACGACAATTGGCCGATTTGAACAGCGCTATACACCGAAAACGCCCAGAATATGCCGATCGGCGTCACAAAGTAATTTTTCTTGATGACAATGCACCACCACATCGAACAAGAGCGACCCGGGAATTGGTGGAGACGTACGATTGGTAACCGCTGGTGCATGCGGCTTACTCACCAGACTTGACGCCTTCCGATTATCATTTGTTTGCATCGATGGGCCACGCACTTTCCGAGCAGCGCTTCAATTCTCACGAAGAAGCCAAAAAATGGCTCGATGATTGGTTTGCGGCCAAAGACGGCCAATTTTTTTGGCGCGGCATTCACAAATTGCCTGAGAGATAGGTAAAATGTGTCGCTAGCGATGGCTATTATTTCGAAGATTAAATTTGTAACCATTTTTTGTTAATAAACGTTTAAAATTGAAAAAAAAGTCTCATTTCATAGGTATACACCTAATAATCGGTGCATCCCTAGTGATATTACTATGGTAATGGTAACAGTATTATCTTATTACTACTCTGGCTTTCGTGGCATTAATTTAATGGCATTACTAAGGTATTAGTGGTATTGTATCTGGTATAAGTGGCATTACAATAGCATTTTAGTGCTATTACTGGCATTGCTGGAATAAGTGTACAAATGCTTAATCAGCTCGACTATACCTAAATTGGGAATATTAACATGTTCATTCTCATGTAACGACCTAATAGATTTCCAGTTGACATAGGGGTCTGTGAAACAAAGTATACCACGTGCAATCGACATGCGTGAATCAACAAGGAAGACATGTCATGTTTAAATATAAAAAGAAAATGAGTTCGTATAAATTGAAAAAATAAATATTTTCAAATTTTTCATAAAAACACATAAACACAAAAAAAAGGTTTTTCCAGGCCTTAATATTAAAATTCCCTGACTTTTAGGGGTAGTTAAAAATACTCTGACAATTCCAGGTTTTCTGATTTCCTGTTCCTGTCAGTAAAAAAATCTTTTTTTTTATGTGAAAGCAAAAGACGAACAAATAAACAAGTTTTATTATTTCTAAACTGTCTATAAAAATTATTGGGCATCAACATACTACTAACGTTCAAAATTTATAAAAGTCGGAAGTTACGTCTTTTATAACTTATAATAATCAGATTACGCAATAGTTAATAATCAATTTTTATTTTTAGATAATGAAAGTTTTTTATTGCTTGAATATTAAATTAATTAAGAAATATTTCAATTTAGGTAATTGCATTTTGCATATAAGATAAATATCGTTTCGCCCTTGAAGAAATTCCGTTATTTTAGCTTTTAAAAACTTTTGTTGTAAATTCTTTAATTCCTCACGTTTCAAAATGTTATAAAACTAAAATAAAACTAGAAATGGAATGTTTTAGTTAATTTGTCCCTCAAAACAACCTTTGGTATCTTAATGTCAAGTCCTTATTATTATCAATGCAGATGTAAAAACCGTTGATAAACAGTTTTATAAAACATAATCAAACAATAACGATCTATTAATAAAAACAGCAACAATATTTAAATGCGTATAAAAACATGCCCTCAATAATAATTCTTTATTTATAAAGTAGATATTACGACAGAGGACAAACCTACTGATATTAAACATCAAACAAAAATATTTAGTTCATTTGATAATCTAACAATAAAAATAATCATGATCATAAGATTCTGTTTGTAACGTGTAAGATAACCTTGTTTAACTCTTCTACTGTGTTAAATTTTTAATGTACTTTGTAAACAATCTGATTTGTCTATGGATTGTGTAAAAATCCTGTTTATCA
>VTPC01004569.1:0-38004 GCA_011009095.1 Ignelater luminosus
CATTTTTTGTTAATAAACGTTTAAAATTGAAAAAAAAAAGTCTCATTTCATAGGTATACACCTATGTATTTTTCAATTATTCAATTTTAAACGACAATTCCTAATCTACCTATTTTAAAAAAACATCAATAATCATTTTTCTACAAAAATTTTAATTTTAAATGTAATTGTAAATTTACCATGATTTATACTATTACAGATTTCGCGGGTTGATGGATCACTGCATACAAATATTTCTGTATAAAGACATGTTGGATTCAAAACTGCCTGAATTTTCTAATTCTTTTAAAATAAAATATTTTTTATTAAACCAACGTTTTATTATTATATAAATATATTGAAATGGATATAATTTTTTTAACATGTCATTGTAAATATTACTATTACTAGATAGTAATAATGCATTGGCACAGTCTATAAGCTACAAGTACATTTAGAACTTGGAAAATTAACGATAAATTGCAGTATGTGCTGCTACGTTTAATCGGAATCAAATCAAATTAAGTACATTACGGTATTATTTGAAAGGTAATCAAGCTTCGTTAAAGCAAATTACACTAAGTAAACATGTAACTGGTTTCAAATTGGTTAAATGTACAATCTCACTTGACACTATATGATTTCCAAGTGTGAATAAATATTGTGCCCTATTTGCCTGTTTAAACACATACGCTAATTACCTTTGTAGGGCATGTGTTACTTCATTTACGATATAAGATTAATTCAATTACTTAATTGCTTAATTGTAAACAAATGGTGTCTTTCATTGCTTTAAATAAGTCATTTCAATTAACTTTTGCTTCAAAGCCTTACATCAGACAAGTTGCGTTTAGATTAAATGCAAAAGATCGTTGTTCTAAAAAATTAGGTTAGAATAAGCTAATAGTTTATAAAACTACCAGTTATGTTTATTTAATAATAAAATAAGTAAGCGAAAAATTAGCTTAAAATACTCAAAAAAAAACTAGAAATAAATTATCTGTTTTACATTAGCATTTGAGGTTATGTTTCCAACGTAAGGATTCTTCTGTTTCCACAAAGATGTAAACCTGTATCACTGAATTTCACACTTGGATTTATTATTTTGTATTGTTGAAAACAAATGAGATAATCTTGCTTTGTAACAGTTCTTAACAGTTTTTCCTTAGTTGCAATCGAGTTTTTGTTTCGTCATCCAAATATGTGGATTTTCGTTAATAAACGCCTAAATATTGTACAAAAAGTTAATTAAAGAGCTTTACTTCGATTTATCCACTCACCTGAAGCTGTGATTAAAGTGTTCCTAATAATACAGTTGGAGAAAACTACCAAACTCAATGTGCGTTCATTAACAATGAAAAAGATTTTTTAGAAATGAAAATCTATCGGAAAATTTTTTTGAAGATAATCAAGCTTTCTCATAACTAATTCAGTAAATCATAAATATGGGTCTGCAAATAATGTGAGTTGACAAGGTTCAAGCAGCTTGAAAATTCCAAACATAAACATCTGATTTTAAAACATTGAATGGACGCCAAAGATTGAACTAATACACAAACAGAAGTATTGCCAAAGAGGTCCACTAATCGTACTGGCAAATATTACTATCTTGTGTGATATGGCAACGTTTTTCTACGATCCCTATGAAAACTACGCTTTTCAATGAAAGCTAGATTACATACCAGAGACACTTTGTATTCCAATTAGTGAAAAATGAAAAAAGCTTTTCTCTTTGATAACAACCTTCAAATCATCTAATTTTTGATTTCACATAATTTCAAGTTGTAGATGGATTTCAAGTTATCGTGTTCTGATGACACAAGTGTTGTCCTAGACGTAAAATACAAATCTTTGAAGGTTTATTAATGGTAAGCAATGAACATGCCTGTGGTATGTCAATAAGAAAATCGCAGTTCTTGCGTCAGTCGTTGTTCTGTATGCCAATAATAATTTTAGCGTTAAACTTCCAAAAAAATAATGTAAGGCAGGAAATTTAATCACAAATAGTGTTTGTTATACCAAATAACATCTTAAAGTCTTGGTGTTTCAAATCAAATCTTCGTTTCGGAATATTATTTAATTAAATTATCAAACAGACCAGATTTTGGCACATACATCTTTTAAGAAACTATCTAGAAAATGTAATAAAACAAATATTTGTTGCTGAGACTACTGGTCTTCAAAGATTTGCGAGTTTAATGCAAAAGTAAGGCATTTAGGTCATAGAACTGTATGTTTGTCTTTAATATGGCTAACATTAGATGAGTTTTGTAAACCTGACCTGACAACGATATTCTCTCATATTATTGCTACATCCATAGGCAGTAAAAGCCTTGAATATGTACCAGCACAGTGTATGAGTTTAATGCACAATTACTAACACATATTTTATACTCGTCTCAGTTTCATTTTTAGTAATTCATTTGCAGAATGGCATGCATAGAGTTTTTGGAAACCGTAAAGTATTTTCTAGTAAACTGCTTTACAAAGAAAGCACTTTTCCAAGATAAAACTTTTTTGTGGTTAACCGTTACAGAGATCCAGGGTGCTCAAATGAAAGTTGCCATTTTTTGATCTTTCTAGTAACCGTATCTCAAAAACTACATAATAATAATAATAATAATAATAATCATCTGACTTGCAACATAAAGAACTTACAGTTTCATTAATAAATTCTGGGATTTAGTGGTATGGATCCCACAAAGCCTCCCCGCATACCTAGACAGAAAAGCGCCAAAAACTCGGATTCTCCCCGACTACTTAGCTCTGCAAGATACGTTTAAATATGTATTGTATATACTCCAATATATGCAGCAGCTATCGCAGCTGTGAGGTGCAGTAGTGGCATGAGTGATTAGGCATCCAAAAGAAACACAGCGAGCAAGACAGACTGACCGTGGGAAAGAAGATTAGTTCAGAAAGTAAACTGTCGAAGAAAAGACATAGGTCAGCTCACAGCTTTTAAGAACGAACTAAGAGGGAAAAGACTTGTCTGCAAGGCTGAAGATATTAAGCGTAGGTATGTAAATCACACAAGTCACGACCCGCAAAACCTTATTGACAAAACAATAGACACCCTTAAGAAAAAATTGGCAGCTGCAGCTAAACGTTTTCGACGTTATCGTCAGTCAAATAAACGTAAAGTCAATAACGGATTGTTCTACACTAATAAAAAGCAATTCCACCAAAATTTTCAAAGATTCCAGAAAAAAGAGGGTAACTATTCCCTACTCAGGAGGAGGTACAAAGCTTCTGGTCAGTCCGTAAAAGTCACAATGAATCCAACGTGAACAAGTCAGAATATGCTCATTGCTCCATCTGAACTACGTGATGTTATTAACAACTCGCACAACTGAAAGGCTGCTTGTGTAGATCAAATTCAAAATTTCTGCTATAGACGTTTCAAGTCCACTCATATTCTACTAGCTCAGCAATTCTTGTTTGGTCCCAAAGCTTTTCACACAGGGCAAAGACAACGATACTAAGAACCCTGCAAAATATATACCTCCCAACAGCTTATAAATTCATCACTTCGTGCATTACCAACATGATCTACCAACACTGTGAGTACAATTTCATAATTTCCAGGAACAGAAGAGGTGTACAAGGAATTTCCAGGGTTGCAAAGACATGGCTTCTTAAAATACTTGAGATTTATAAGGTTAGTAAGCCAATAATGCGATTGCTGCGACTTATGGTTCATTCTGAGACAAGTCTGAGCCTCACTCATGGATGTAAAACCATAACTACACCATTTATTCTGAAAGGCATCTTTTAAAGAAATTCTTTGAGTCGCTTAGCATGCAAGATCTGTATAGGTTATTTCTTCTTCTTTTTATGAATTACATAAAGTTTTATGCAGGCACTTTTTAACGTATAAGATTGCTGTTAAAAACAGTTGAACTATTTTCTGAAGATATCAGAATGGAATTTGGCCTGGATAAGTGCAGAACACAGTCGGTAGAAGGGGGCATCCATAGCACCAATGGATTTAAGTTTAGAGACAGTGGAGTTATTAAGCCAATAATCTAAATGTGTGGTCTCCTTGCTCATCTCCACCTTTGGCTAGAGTATGTTACGAAACTTTATAAAATGATGGATCCCTTACAGCAGTACTTCTACGAAAAATTTTATCTTAACAACTTATGTAGTTATGAATATAAAAAAAATTTATTGTCTGTTTCACAGATATATTAAAAAGTCGTGCAAACATTGACCATCATACCTCCAGACGATTGTTCTTGTTTCGACTGACTCATCAGTGAAAAATAATGTCGACGTCTGGAGGTATGATAGTCAATGCTTCCACAATTTGTTTATATATCTGTGAGGAAAACAATAATTTGTTTTTAGATTCGTAGGTATAATAATCTTCATTAAAAGTTAGGGCAATTTGTATTTCCGAATTTGGAAATATTTGAACTTATGTAGTTTCTGAGATACTAGAAAGTAGTAAAAAATGACAACTTTCGTTTAAACACCCTGTATCTCTGTAATGCTAAACCATAAAAAAGGATTTTTCCTGGGAACATGCACTGTTTGTACAGCACTTTACTAAATAATACTTAGCATTTCTACAATTGAATTATTAAAAAAAAACTAAAATGTGCATAATACTGCGGCAAGGTACTGAAGATAATGATAGTACGCCTTAAAAAGTAATACGCAGGCTATTAACTTTAATTCTTTTGTTGAGAATGCTGTCGTGGGTAACTGCTATAAAACATTGTAATTTATAATATAATTCTCGTTCTAATATTAAGAAAGAACAGATTATTGCTATAATGAATTCAGATTTTGCTTACCTACATACATAAGTTTCTAAAGTTCTTCTAACTGTGCAAAGATGATTAAGTACATTATAATTTAAGCTTCTTATAAAATTAATACGTGTTCTTCTTCTTTCAGACTATAACAAAGCTCTTTCGTAGCGGTGAGGTTTGCTGACAGTAGCTACAACTGCATTCTGGTGCCTAGTCAGTCAATAACAAAATTAGCAGTAAGTATAAAAACATAAACGACCTACCGAATTTTCTCATCTGTTTTTAGTTTTATTTAGAAACAAAAGAAATGAGAGGTCTAAGAAAATATAGATGTATCACCGATTGTCAAAGAATTGGTTTGAACCAAGAGGCAACTCTTTTTGTTGTAAGACCTTTACATACAATTGATTGGTTCTTTGTTTGTATGAACATACAGGATGTGATCAAAAATCCTGAACTTTTGGGGTTTGTATTAAGTTAGCCCTTGTCATAACATCAGCATTAACTAATTTTTTATAATAATGTTGAACACATCCTGTACAACCATAACTTACGCTTTGATATAGCTAAATATGAACTAACAAATCAGACTTTTTGCACTCCTAACAATATGCTGCTTTGGTGATTTTTTAAGCCTGATGTTTATCAATTTTTTTTTAATTTATTGTTCGTCAAACAAAAGGTTTTATTAAAACAGACCTTGGCAATTTAGAATTGCACTTTTAAAATTATTTTGAATGCATTAAGAGCCATCCGAGTCCTTAACCTTATTTGTTACAATCGACTGTGCTTATTATGAATTATAAAGTTGAAATATGGTGCCCGCATTTTAAATCTCCAGACAATACCCATGTCTTAAGATCTTAGTAAAATTGACTTACGCTTACGTAGTAGTAATACTACAGCAAAGAGAAACAGTAAACAATAGACCCTATAAATTTATTATTAGGAGCTTTCTCCTTTGCAGATGTTTCCGCTCTCTCAATTGTGTATTTAAGCCCATTCAGCGTCTATTCAGTTTTACATTCTAAACATCGCTTAAAACTCGAATCAAATCAAAAATATCTAAATTTTCAGCCATGAATTTAATAAATATGGACGCGGAAAACCGCGTGGTGTTGAACGTGGGTGGGATCCGTCATGAAACCTACAAGGCTACATTAAAGAAAATCCCTGCAACACGCCTTTCAAGACTTACGGAAGCTCTTGCCAACTACGATCCCATCCTTAACGAGTATTTCTTCGATCGACATCCAGGGGTTTTTGCTCAAGTTCTAAACTATTATAGGTATTCCATTATATGATTTTTTTGTTCAAATATTTTCATTTAATGAAATTTTTTCTTCAGGACAGGAAAATTGCATTATCCATCCGATGTGTGTGGACCGCTTTTTGAAGAAGAACTGGAATTTTGGGGTCTTGATGCTAATCAAGTTGAGCCGTGTTGTTGGATGACGTACACTCAAGTAAGCAAAACTTTTTTGTTTTGTATTTCATATCTAATGACCTCGCTTCGTTATTTTATGCTGAATTTAAGAAAGAAGTTGAACTTTTTATTAAATAACGAGATTTTCCTAACTTTTGTTTGTGCTTTGGATATACTTTACAAAATCTTGTTAATTATTTTTAATTAAGATTTTTTCAAACCATTTAAAAGAGGAAAACTAAATCTACAGGCTAGATGGTTGTTAAAAATAATTAAAATTTGCCTACCACATTTACCTATTCAAGCATGTTTAGGAGAGTTCCTAAAGAATGAAAATAATCTCGAGATTTACAAATTCTTCGTTAATTTTAATTGCATTGCATTTATTTTTAGTTAGGCCAACTATGCATTTTGAACATAAATATTATATCGAATCTGCAGCTTGAAATGATCCATAAGCTACGACTCCTAAAACAATTTCGGTTGCTTTCAAGGGAATAGAAGAACAAATTGAAAACGTATATCCTGTAATTTGTATTTTCACGTTCGGGATTTACATGGATACGGATATTTTCAGCCACATACGTGCACTAAATTGTATTCTTATTTGGGAGCCCAGATGTTTTGGATATATTTTAAGGACCAGTCATATTTCTTTTTCCGGGGCATTTTGTAATCAGATTTTATTACTGAAGCTGTATTCTTATACCAATTATAATTTACTCGTGCAGTGACACTATTTAAATGGGAATTTACAAACCTAATAAAGAAAAGTCGGTTTTTTCCTGAATTTTTAAATGAAAGTAATTATTTAAACACGATACTTTATTAAAGTTATTTAAGAAAAGTGGGTGCAGTAATTTAAAAGTTTTGTAGCCTTTGCAAGCAACAAGAATATTTTGGGAAGAAGCTTTTTAAAAATTTTATGTCTACAGAAGACAAGCAATGCATTCCAAAAGTACTTCATAGGACAAAGCCAAACAGTAACGCTCTGAATGAAAAATCTGATTCAGTTTTTGTGTTTGAAACTGAAATTTCATTTATTACGGCACCTAGTATCTGACATGTACCAGGGTCGTTTGAAAAGTCCGTGCAAAAATAAAAACTACTTAATTGTTTGGCGTAAACCTTTTTTATTTTTCAACATAGTCTCCTTTTAGGCTTATACATTTCGTCCAACGCTGCTCTAGTTTGTTGGTCCCTTCTGAATAATAGGATTTGTCCAAGTCTGAAAAATAGCCATTCGTTTCTGCAAAATTGAGGAACAAATAGTAGTCCGAGGGAACCAAGTCTGGAGAATAGGGAGGATGTGAAACGAGTTGGAACCTTATTTCCATTAATTTTGCGACCACAACTGCTGAGCCGTGAGCTGGTGCGTTGTCGTGATGGAAAAGGACTTTTTTGTGGGCCAATCGTGGGCGTTTTTCTTGCAGTTCGGTTTTTAAACGGTCCAATAACGATGAATAATATGCACCTGTAATAGTTTTACCCTTTTCCAGATAGTCGATGAGGATTATTCCTTGCCAACAGGGCGTCCAGAACGTTCAGCGTCACTTGTGCCCATATGGCCATTCCGAAAATTTTGAAACCACTTATAAACTGTTCTAATCGAAGGTGCAGAGTCACCATAATGTTTATCAAGTTTCTCTTTAGTCTCCTGAGGCGTTTTGCCTTTCATAAAGTAATGTTTAATCAACACACAAATTCTTTTTCGTCCATTTTTTGAAAATCACTGGACTTCCTCGATTCAAACAAATGCCAAACACAAATAATAGACCGATCTGGCTGAAACTTGATGTGTGTTCTTCCAAGAGATGCTAATAACTAAACATAACCTCGATATACGCCAGTAGTGCCATCTCTCTGACTTTGCACGGACTTTTCAAACGACCCTCGTATATCTTTTGAAAGAATTTTTCAAAAGCAAAAGCTTAATTATTTAGAATTGAAATGATATCCTTGGATAGCCACTTAAATATACGAGACGGAATTCTATAAGTGTTATAATTTTTAATTGTTCTTCTTATTCGCTGTAACAGTATCTGTTGTGACGGTATTTCCAATACACACTGTTTTAGATATTGGTCTTGAGCATTTACGCGTCAGTTCGTTTCGTTTCTCTCCAATCTTGTTTTTCTTCTATAATACTTCTTTGTGGGTTTCCTGTTCCAATTTTTTCCAACTCATACACATTTCCTTGTATAATGCCCACATACGCTAAATATTTTGTAAATGTGCAGTAAGAGCTTGCCGGATTTGAAACGGTTGACTGCTTTCGTTCGGACTTAAGTATTTTCCGAAGAAGGCTTTTTGCTTGACTTCGTTTCTTAATAGTCGTAGTGAGCTTGTAAATTAAGGAATAGTCGATGCCTAGAAATTAAGGACAGTAGATTACTTATTATTGTTTTCTGTAACATGCCTTTTGATACATTTTACTTATTAGATTTAACCCAAAATCCTTTACAGGTCCTTTAAAAAAAAAGGTCTTTCCATTTTATCCAGTTTTAAATGTTGTCTAAAAACTGATGTGTATGGATTCGCATTCGACGGGTTAATTGGACTATTGCCACATTCTGTTGTGATTTTGTCGCGACGTTTCGGAAGCTGACTCTACTTCCGTCTTCAGGCGTTCGCCCTAAGAAAGGCGGTTTGGTTTATTATTTTGCATTTATAATTTTCTTTTTCTCGTAAATCTTCGACCTCACTGGGGTTTGAACCAGGAACAATAATCGCTAATTTGATTACTACGCTGAGTGCATGAACCACTGAGCTACTGGGGCGGTCCACCGCGATTGTTGTCTCTGGTTCAAATCCTTGTAAAGTTGAAGATTTACAAAAGAAAGTAAATTGGAATTGTAAAATAATAAACCAAACCAACCTTCTCAAGGTAAACGCCTGCAGACGAAGGCAGAGTCAGCTTCCGAAACGTTGCAACAGCCCAATTAACACCTCAATTTTACGTAAATATTGCATTGGCATGAAGGCTGTTTCTCACAAATACATAAGAATGTCTACATCCTCAATAAAACCTTCTATATTACTTTTTGCATTACATAACATTTTTGAAAGAAATTAAAACAGTTGTTCAGTGTATGACTTGGTCAAAAATATAAGATAGAGGCACTTGATGCCTAGCAGCCTGCCGTTTTATATTATGGTCTTATTCCTTTTTGCTTTTTCTAGATATTTTGAAAACCTCGAAGAATATTGATAATTTTAGGAATAGCTACTATTATATACCTAACAAATTGTTATTTTTTATGTTGGTTGCTATAATTCTTTATAAAGCCCTTTTGATTCAGTAGAAAGCAACTGGCATACCTCTTTAATCACGTTTGAACATGCGCTTATCAGGAATTTCCTTTTAGATTTTTGACCAAAAAACATTCCGCACAATTCACTGTACTTATTTTTAAAGTTTAAAGTTTTCGATTTTTTTGAGTAAGTATCATTTAGTTATGAGAACATAGATTTATACATTGAACTGTTGTCTTTGCAATGAACTCACTGTAATTATTTTTGAAACATTTTGTATAATTGCTCCTTCCTTTTTGCGCTTTCTCCATTGATAGACAAGTTTTTCAATTTTTTTTAAATAAGGATCATTTAGTTGGAAGAACACTAATTCCTACATATTGAAGTGTTGTCTTTGCAACCACTGGAAAACTCTTGACCTTTTAATGCAGCTTGAAAACCCTAAATAAAGGATTTTATTATGAAACACAATAGAAACTCTATGTGCAGGGCAAATCACTAATTGGAGTTTTTATGAATTTCATTTCTTAGATTTAATATCTTGAATATGCTGTTTATGTTAAGGCTTCTAAAGTAAAGCACAAATACCAAAACTTCATAGTTAAGTTTCGAGAAGAAAGCGTTTCAATTACTGAAAAGGCGTGAACAATCATTTAAAAGCACCAACAAATATCAAATTAGCAAATAAGCGTAGCTTTGAGAAATTTAAAGAAGGTTTTAATGAAGGTGATGTTCTTATAAGTGGCTGAAAGAAGTAATATAATGTCATAAATATATTGTAGGTATAATATACAATATTTTAAATTTAGAAATTTGTTTCAAAAAGTAAACAATGCACGTGTGCTTGGATCACAAAAATATGTATAGAAAATTAAAATACTACGATTTACGGTTTTGGGTAAGTTTCGGATGAATGGAGATCATACTAAAGAGTTCCATTTGAAAAAGACTGACTCGTAAGAAAAAGACGAAAGAAAACTATCCTGTAAGATAGTACAAAGAATTGTCAAACAGCAAAGTTAGGCAAAGTGTCTAAAATTAGTTAGTTTAAGTCAGAAGCTATAGGTGCATTACGTTGATACCACGTCTGCGTTTATCAATTCAACAATAAGACAAAGGAGCCTCGAGAATGAAGGAGAAATGTTTTACACAACTACTTAGATATCTTTAAAATCTCTGTTCAAAATCATTCGCACTGCAGTGCTTTCAGTGTTTCTCCAAGACCATCTCCAAAACTTACAATCCCACAAAACAATATGGATTCACGCAATTAGAAAAATTGTGTCTCGGTTAGTCTGGCTAACAAACTCACTTTAAGGTCTCTGTGGGGACTACTGATCTTGGTTTTAGCTAGCTCCCAACTGACCTTATTATAAGCAAACATCTCGATCGACCAACAAATTTAAAATCATCAAAATGAAAAAATCAAAAGGATGGTGCTTTTAATGACAGTAGAAACAACAAAATAAAATTTCGGCTGATTTTTGCAGACAAAAACAATGTTTGGGTTCAATATAATTGTTTCAACAAGAATAGTTTTCGGAGCACATCAAAAACAAAAGTACACATTATCAGCTAGAACCGTGATTATGTATGTCCCATAGTTTTTGAATTTCTGTTACATTATAGAACATCTTCTTTCAACCAAGTTTGCTTACCTTAAATTCGCTCAATATGATATTATCAGTGAATTTAGTAATTAGAGAAATGAGCTTCGAAATTGATGAGGCGTAGATAGCACCTTGTAAACCACATTACCAACTAACAAAGCTTTAGACATACAAGTAGCACCGACCATCGAGGATTAGACTTGTTTATGTACCAAAGATGTTTACTAAAAATGTTAGGTTCCATAAAATAACAATACAAAACCGGAAACTTTCGTTCCATAGATGATACCACACTCTGTGTGTACAAAGATGAAAAACGATTGAGCTCATAAGATGAAAGTATCTTGGATGATTCTAAATGAAAGTGTGACAACAATTGAGGCAGTTGCAAAACAAAGGTTATGGTGAGAATTGATTTAGCAAGAACTACTATAGCAAAAATCAGAAATATGGCAGAACTGTAGTGATGAAGAAGATGAAGTACCGACACGAAAAACAGACAAACTTTCTGTAAGGGGGACGTTTATGTACTGGGTTTTTTAGCAGAAGGGATGCTGCGGAACCTATTGTTGTACCACTATAGTTAACACTCATAGCTTACTAAATTTATTTGCTGTTTCTCGCTTGTCTGTATTGTACTTGATCAGTTACTTGTCCCTAATGCAATTTTCTATTCATTCCTTTAGCATGAGTTTTATTAATGAGAAATTCATTTTTTGCCAGTTTAGTCAATTTTTTATCTCTTACTTTTCTTTGAATTTAGGATACACTGTATTTCATACATACTTGTAAATCAACATCCAGCTTGATCATCTAGAAGACTTTTCCATAATACTGATTTTGAGCAGCTCTTTCTCTTGTTCGCCTATGTTCAACGAACTCCGAAGGAATCGTTACTGAATTTGCGAAGTCTGTCTGTCTGTCTGTATGTCTGTATGTTTGTATGTCAGCATTTTTTGTCAAATTTTTAAATTTTGACTTCAGATTTCGATTCTACATCAAAAACTAAAGACAACGTGGTATCTTCGTTTTTTGATAACTCTTCGGGAACGTGGTCAAGATGGCGGCCAAAAATTTAAAAATTTTTAAAAATTTTTTTTTACTTTAGAATCGTATTCTACATCAAAAAATAAGACAAACGTGTACTTTTAGTTTTTTGATATCACCTTGGGAACGTGGTCAAAATGGCTGCCGAAGTCTGAAAAAAGTAACAAAACGGAGTTCGTTGTGGCTATGCTTTTTATGTTTGTTCTATATAGAAATAAAGTGAGAGCAACAAACAAACCAAGTCAAAGATACCCCTGGAATTTTAAAGCATTGTCTTAGAGTAATCCGTAAATTATTAATTCAGACATTCAACTTTTAAATGTCACAATCATTTTGCCTATTAAATATTCCCATTCTAGATTCTAAATTAAAATTTATTATTAAATTTGCAAAGTTTTATAAATTATTATAATTATGAATTATGTTAACTGTAATCGCTTAAAAAATAACCTAAAAAAATTTAAATGTCACTTCAATTATTTTAATAGCTTTTGTTTTACTTTTTTGTTAATATGACACTACCAACGACAAGAAATTTAGAATCCATGGGTATCTTTGACTTGGGTTTTTGTTGCTCTCACGGAATAATGTGGTGGTTTTTCGTACCTTCAGATCCTGCCGTGGTAGTTTAGATCTTGCATACAAAACAGTTTAGAGAGTTCATTTACATAAATACTATTTTCTATATTTACATAATCTGTCTACCAGAACATCAGATACCCTGCAGACTGTAGATACCAAATTGAAAATCGTTTATATAAACCGAAAGTATACTGTTTATATGTTTACAACTAAATAAACAATTGACGATTAGAAAATTAAGAGATTATGCTCGTATTTTCTTTGTAGTTCTGCATGCCTTCTGGAAACAAGAATTAATGTGGTAGCAAATGTTGGTAAAATTGATTTAAAAGTGTTATAATAACATAAAGTTCAACGCACCTTTTTAATATAAATTTAAAAGATCTCAGCAAAAAATAAATATAAAATCTCATAATCAAAATAAAAATATCTGCATAATGTTTTTTGGTCATGATATTTTAGTTAGGATTACGCGATCGTTAATCTAAACGTAAATTTATTGCTCCTTGTTTTATAGCACAGGGACACGCAGGAGACATTAGCGGTGCTAGATCGACTAGATTTAGATACTGAAAAGCCAAGTGATGAAGAAATAGCTCGAAAATTTGGTTTTGAAGAGGATTACTACAAAGGAACGTTATCGTGGTGGCAGCTTACAAAACCTAAAATATGGTCTCTCTTTGATGAACCGTATTCGTCTACTGCGGCAAAGGTAAATAAATTATTGTTTGATTTACAAATGTAGCGCAATTTATTAAATCAACTTTAAGCCACAAGTTTTTGCTAAAATCTTCAGAATGAAGAGCACGTTTCAAGATTTTTTCTTTTCTTATAAAAAATATTTTATAAAAAAGTTTTAGCTGCTATTAACATATGAAGGAGATTTAGAGAGAATAAATTATAGAATTCCATTCAAAACGAATGTGTCAGAATAATCTTCTGAATTATACTTTTTCAAATAAGTTTCCTTAGGGAAAGCCTTATATTTAACAAAAGAAACGCTTTCCAACGAATTGAGTGAAAACTTGTACAGAAACTGCAGGGGAATTTAAAAGTAATAAAGTTTTCGAAAATCAATAAATTAAATTTGATGTTTCCAGGATTTCTAACCTATTGGTTAAATTTCAATTATTCGGTACTAACTTAAAAGTACTAAACAATTTAATCCGTAATAAAACTTCAGCATAAAAATTTGCCAAAAGTCACGAAATATTTTCTAACTGATCGTAAAATCGTCCTAAAATAAATTTTTGCGTCGTAATTTACATAAAAATCTGATTTTATCTAAACCTTTCCCTATATTAAACAAAACAACGGCAATAAAAAATAATTTATTTTGCTTTGTGTTTCAGATTATAGGAGTAATGTCTGTATTTTTCATCTGCGTGTCCATCCTTTCATTCTGCTTGAAAACTCATCCGGACATGAAAGTTCCGGTGATTAAATCAAGTATGGTACGCACGGCAGCCAACGGCACGGACTACGTGGTAGACAAAGTAGATACGGATGCTCACGTTGCATTCTTTTATATAGAGTGCATATGTAACGCATGGTTTACCTTCGAGATACTCGTACGTTTTGTAGCTTCACCGAACAAATGTGAATTCATCAATTCATCAGTCAATATCATCGACTACATAGCTACAGCGAGTTTTTACATTGACTTACTGCTTCGGAAATTCGCATCGCATTTAGAAAATGCGGACATTATGGAGTTCTTCTCGATCATCCGTATAATGAGATTGTTCAAGCTTACGCGTCACTCTTCGGGTTTAAAAATTTTAATACAAACTTTTCGAGCATCCGCCAAAGAACTCACGTTATTGGTGTTTTTTCTTGTTTTGGGTATTGTGATTTTTGCTAGTTTGGTTTATTACGCGGAGAGGATACAAGCAAATCCTCATAACGATTTCAAGAGCATACCATTGGGACTTTGGTGGGCTCTGGTCACGATGACCACCGTGGGTTATGGTGATATGGTACCAAAAACTTATATTGGAATGTTTGTTGGTGCTCTTTGTGCTTTAGCTGGTGTACTGACGATTGCGTTACCAGTGCCTGTCATAGTTTCAAACTTCGCCATGTACTACAGCCATACGCAGGTAATTCTTTTATTAATCCTTAAGCTTTTTATTGTTACCTTTTTACAAGAGTTTCTTTTACAATTTATTTTATTTGTATGAGCTAAGGAAATTGATACCTAAGCATATCCAACTTGGTGTAAGTGTAGAATGCGACAATAATGAGTTCTTTGCAATAAACTACAAGTTTATTTGAGAATTATTAGGTAACACAATTGTAGTAATTCAATTACTATGAAATTGGTTGAAACAACCTAACCAAAACACGATCTACTTTCTACACAATCAATAAGTTTTGTACAACTTATTATAACTAAGTATACATAAATTTACTAACTTCATTCCATTCTTGGGACTTTTCTAACTAATTTAAATCTACAAAATGATCAATAATCATGCTACCTACGACAGTCTGCAGAGACTAAAGAAATTTCAAGAACTGTACGTGAGATAATAAAATACGTTAGACTATAACTTCTTGAACATTTGATAACCAAGATCTGGGCCAATTAAACAAAATTCTAAATCTAATTTAAAAAGTGGACGCAATTTATTTAAAACACTTACTACGCCTTGGTAATCAACTAGGGAATCATCTTGGGAGTCAACTTCAGACCCACGATCAAACCTAAGTGCACCTGCAACATAACAATTTAAGAACACAACAGTCAAAAGAACGTATATAATTTGAACAACGATGCTTTATTTTTTCAAATTAATTTAAAAGAATGTACAGTGATTGACAAAAGTAAGTATACACTTTTTGTTAAAACACTGTTTGTAAAAAGGTTTTTGTTGATTGATTGATTTAACAGTTATACAGTACTAGATTGTAGTTGTTAATGCTAATTTTTAATTAGCTGACAAGATCTGGCATTAATGATATGTGTCAGAATAATAAAATCAAGCAGTAGTATAACGAATTCTTATTAGTTAAGGTTAAGAATATCAAAATTATTAAGAAGAAAGTGAAAGGCTATACTTACTTTCACCAATGTTAGTATTTAAAACATAAAACTGATTTTAAGATCAAAGATAGGCGGTGTCTCCTGTGGCACAAGAATGTCACACACCGTTGAGTATTGTAGACTGCAAACGATACAAAGTAGGTCAGGCAACCAAACAACTTGCTATTGAAATTTATGTACATGCCCAGACTGCTTTCTATGCTGAATGAAGAATACTCGAAGTGCTATATCTAAACAACGGCTTTTCATAACCCATGTCTTAGAGGTGATACAGTTAAATGAGTTGCATTTACAGAAAAATCAATTTTGAGGTTTTATACTGTACGTCTATATAGCAGGACATATGAATAAAATCAGCTGCAGCTGCTCAAGATTTTTATAAATATTTTTTTATTATTTTTCTAAATAACGTATTTTCTGCCTAACCTTATGTAGTAGAAGCCAAAGTCAGGCTGACCCCAAGAACTGAGAGGGTAGATAGAAACTTCGAAGCCCAAATAGGGTCGAAATCCAAAATCCCAACCTTTTGCCAAATAGGAAGAATTGAATTTTTTTTGCCATACTGGCAGAAGATAATGTGCTCTGTTTTTACTAAAATACTTACTTTACGCGTATTTTATTTTTCTAAACCAATTTTTTAAATATTTTTGCACATAACATTTTATCATCATATAGGAACCAAAATATTCACTTTGGAGCCAAATTGGAGTAGTACCACATCTGTGTAGTATAATTAAACTAAAAAGCCAAACGGGAATAGTATTAATAAGCAACTTAATGTTAGTCAAAAACATTTTTTGTTTGCGCAAAATGGAGATTTTAAAAAGTAGGAAGCACATACTAATGTCAAAATTAACATAATACTTCCAGATCAGATTTTCTAGTTAATTGACCTCTATAAATCAACGCTCACTTATAATCCAGGAAAATTAGATAAATACGTATATGGCAAATCTGAGAAAAAAATCTCTAGTAAACTGATGTTTATATGGACATTTATTACGTCATTTTAAATAATATGTCTCCATCCCATCAATACAAACCCCGCTAGGGGGTGCAAGCTGATAAAACAGTTTCTTGAAAATTCTACAAAAAAGGCTGTATGACTTTTTTGGTCAGATTCAGCATTTTCAAGTAGTATGGCTTACTAATTGTAAGTGTCAACAACCATACTTATGAAAAGTAATGTACTGTTTTTCACACCACCTCGGAGACAGAGTACAATGGAATTTGCCGAAAATTAAATTTTCTTTTTCTTCAAGATTTAGATCTGAATCACTATTTGCAGTTTCCGCGCCAGTCTCTGCGATTTCCATCATTTCCTTTAAGAAAATAGAAGAATCTATTTCTTCATAATAGTCGACATTTTTATCTTCTATTACATCTGGTACTGTAGTAAGCCAAGAGTGATCCTAATAATTACCACAGACTACTGAACAATCTAAGTCAATATTTCTAAAGGCACAGTTTGATCCACGGCCTTGAAAACAATTGCAAAAATTGAATTGAGCAGAACATAAGGAGCAGGTGGTAATAATGTTTGAATAGACTTTTAGATTCCTAGTTTGGAGAATTAAGCTCATTGCCTAGCTATTTCTGCATTTGATAGTACAAGTATTTTTGAGTAACGCTAGTTTATTGCTTTATTAAGTCACGTTGATTTAGTCAAACAATGATATTCGAATGAATTTATCTTTTTTTTACATTTACATAGTTCACCTAAAACAATTGATACATACAAAGTTTTTTATCGGGGTATCTTTAGATCTGGCTATGTATTAGTGCTCTACCTAAAAAAGATTCAATAGACACATCCAGATACCACTGTTTTATTGTTTTGATAAATCAATGCACTTTTAAATCGACTAAACCTTGTCGACGTAGACTTTTTATCACAAGACTTGGCCACAGCCGACAACCATTTTAAACAATTTATTGTAATAAACCAGTGAGTACAATTAAATATTTTAATAAGTAAAGTTGAGTTTTTTGGACTTTTCAGTGTATAACTAAAAATGTCCATAACTCCTCTAAATATTAAGAAATGGCTTCTCTTTATTATTGAAATATCAAATATATGTCACGGGACACCTTGTATACATATATGCAACAGTAAATAGTGATATGAATTAACATGCATTAAAGTAATAGCTTTTAGGTTAGATAATGACGGCCATATATCACAATATTCCGATTGGTGATTGTGTAATCAATCATCAACTTATAGTACCACTGAGCATTAAAATAATATATTATTAGCGACCTCATTAGACAATTATTTCTGAACATGAAAATTGTTCTTTAGATCCTAATGTGTTTTTTATAATTTATTTTTTCCTTAAGTATAGTTAAACGTAGAATTAAAAAGCTGAACTTTAATTATTACTTTCATTATTTAGGCCAGAGCAAAATTGCCAAAGAAACGTAGAAGAGTATTACCAGTCGAACCAACGAGAGGTCCTCGATTGCCTGGCCAAGGACCTCTTCCTGCCGGTCTTCCCGGTCCGCCTGGTATAGGACCACAAAATAGAAGAATGAATGCCGTTAAGACAAACCATCCAAAGGATATGTTAGGAATAGGACCAAAAGCAGGTAAGTTACATATTATAAAAATATGCTTTTTCATAATAAAAAAATTAACATATTCACTAAATAAATACACCCTCTTGGACAATCGATTTAATCTAGTAAGTTAAATGAAAGAATAAGCCAATCAATTTTCCAAGGGAATATTTCATTTCACTAATTTGTGCTTAGTATTTTTGAAATTTTATTTTTATTTAACTAATAGGGGTAGAGATAGATGACTGCCAGTTTACACCTATGCTGGAGCGCAACAGTCGACACAGCCAACAGATGCTTTAGCGAAGGTTCGACACCATTATCAGAGTGATTTTTGCTAAACTTACATACACTACAAAAATGTTTTATTGTACACTGCTTTAATTAGGTGCTCCATAATTCACTTTATCACTTTATTTTATCACTATTTTATTTCATACCACCACAACACACTAATATTATAAACATTCTTTCAATAAACACTATAAACACTGCACAATCTCAAAATTCAAAACTTTTGAAGAAAACTGGTAGAATACAACAAAAACGATTATTGTTTTCGGAGAATACCATGTGGTAATCTTTCTAGCCACATTATAAATTAAAAGAAAAAGGGTTTATATTCAGTCTTTATTAATTATTAATCGGTGAATTCATTTTAACTTGTTAAAATTATCGAATGCAGCAACTTGCAGCATAGAAATTACTGAAAAATTCCATTTCTGATGCCATAAGTTTACAAGACTTCTTATTGGTTATTTTTCTAAACTTTACACATATCACACCAACACTGCAATAGACCTATTTTACAGATGAAATTCAACGCAACTCAAACATTCGCACCAACGGAACCAAAGCCAGCACTGAAATAAACCGACAATAGTACGCTAGGTATTTAATGGACCTAATGAGATTTTACTGTGGAATGTTGGAATGTTCTAACTATAGCATGTTTCTTGAACAAATATTGGTGTATTATTACTAAAATCACTACAATGTAACTCATATACTTAGTTAAAAATTTTTGTGGTTTTGTTTAGTAACTATATTAGGGTTCAGAATAGGAGATATTTCCATCTTCATGCCATTTTCCTATCCTCTCAACCATTTATCCTATTGTGTAATACCTTCCTTATGGTTATTATCAGAATGAGATTTTAATATAAACTTTATGAAATACAAAATTTAAAAATTTTAATATATAAAGCTATACGTATTTTACAGAATTTAATTTTATATTCAATATACTCCCGCGTAAAGGAAATCAAATATGTGAAAGACATAAATTTGGAAAGTAATACATCTCAGCGTTTTTTCTAACAATAAGAATCTTATTTTAGCTATTTATATTTTCTTTTTAATGCTTGATGTACCCAAAGCGTAATAAATGGAAATGCCAAAGTGAAGCAATCTTTAAATATATTTCTACTCGGTAATCAAACACTACATACGTCCCAACCCAGTTAATAGGACCAGAGGAAAGGATTTTCCGAAAAACAAGACCATATAATAGTGAAATTAACTACGTTGAAGCAGTGAAATTATTTTTCAATATAGTATAAGACAGCCAGAACGAAACTAATGGAAATTTGTATTTTTGAAAAACATTAAATATTAAATGAGTTTCTAAACATACAATCTTCGAAGAGAGCTTTTATTTTATAAACTATTATAAATAATAACATTTGTATGGTCTCTTGATTGAAGAAACATATGGAGTTTCTTATCTTTATGAAGAGAAAAACCAATATAAACTGAATTTCAAATAATTTTCTAATGAAATCCGAATTTTCGTTTCCATAAAGACAGCAAAATGACTATACGAAAGTACGCACCTGTCATCAAACGACTGATGATCATATCTTCTAAAGTAAACCCACGTTGACTACAGAAAGTTAAATAAATAAACCGTTAAAAAACTATTACCAGTTGCACCTTAGGGAAATAAATTATCTTTGGCAATTTTTCAAGTAATGTAACTTGTAACATCATAAATTTAAAGAAAGGGACGTGTTGCAACTGATAGCAAACTGCAATAACGCTTTCTGAGTGGAAGTAACAAGAAAGTGTCTTAGATGTAAACTTAAATATAGATAAGCACAATTCCAAACTAAACAAACCTAGTGGATGAAAGGTTGCTAAAAGATGGAAAGGACCGAAAACCGTAGAAGCTTGCACGAGCCTGTATTTTAAATTCGCCCGAACTCAGACTAAGATTAACCCAAATCTTACTATTGAATTTCTTGGTTGAGAATTAAGCTTATTCAACCCATTTGGTTTTTTCGAGTTTGTCACTCTTTCTAAATTATTGGGCTGTTGGTTTCTTCAAAGTCTTATAAGCCGCTTTTGCATTGAGAAACTTTTACCAGACCAGTGCATGTTCAAACTAGACCCCTGACCGTTTGAGTTGGACTTGCCAATCGAAATCTAAAGAGAGTTTATGTTCTTTTATTCAGGCTCTCTGTACCGGAATGAGTTGATCAATGTATTTGTATATGAAACGTTTGCTTGCTGATGACTTCTTTAGTCACCTTTTTCAAAGAAACATTCAGAATTAAACCCATGGTGATGCTCGAGTTTACTTCTGATTTACAAATTATTAGCATAGCCAATTAACGCTACGGTGTAGATTTCACAAATAAAACAGACCTTCACGAGACTGACTTTTACAAATCGAACGTATATCGGGCTTTTCTTGTTGGTTCTGAGGAGTTTTTGAGTAAACTGAGCCTTTTAGGCCGAAAGGACTTTCTGTTGCTCGTTCTGTGCTAATCGAACTTTTTGGACTTTATTCGTATAGGCTTTTTTAAATTGAGTAAAGTTTATTTCAGCCAAGTCAATTAGAATTGCGCTTTGAGATTATGGTAGTTGCAGTACTCATATACTTGGTAACACACAAAAGGATAAGCAATTTCTAGAATCTTTACCTATGCAAAACTGTTAGTTTTATACAAGAAATATATAAGTTCGGCAGTAAGTGTTTTGTAGATATTAATCGCAATAATGCTGTTGATTTTGTATTGCCATTATTGCAGTCATTGTTCAGTAATTATCAAAAGCATTTGGATTAAATTGAACTTTGCTGTTTTGAAGACGCTACAATAGTTTTTAATTATTTACTTGATGTAATTGGGAAAAATTGTAAATGTATAACTTATTTCAGAAAGACAAATATGTTTCGTTTTTTAGGATTCCGCAAAATCTCTTTGCACCAGGACCGAGAAGCTTCCAACTTGATGAAAGGCGCAATAAAGTAACAATTATCCCAAGTGGAAACTATTACACAGTCATACAAATGGTCAACTCCCCAACTATTGAAAAATAGCACAAGGAACTTTGATCTAAGAGAATTCCTGAAGATATTCAGTAAAAATATGAATCCAATTATTCTGATACAAGTTACCTAACCTATTTCACCTAAGGGTTAACGTAAAGAATAAAAAATATTGATCTCATTAAAGCATTGGCAAATTGAACATCAAAGAAGAATCCAGGAATGCAATAAAGGTAACTTACTTTGCTAAGACATAAAAGACCAAGCAGGAGAAGATTTCGGGAAAGTGGATACAAGCCCATGAATAAGAGAGATTTGTTAACTGCTATCAAAAGTCAGAATCGAAATAGAAAACTTAGCCAATATTTTGGCTTGAGAAGAATTTTGTTAATGTACTAGTAACTTTTTCTTTATGATTAAAAATACTTTACACCTTTCGAATTGTATACAAAATGGTCTCCTGCAGAATCTTATATATTTTGACAAAATTTCAAATTTTAGTGATAAATTTGGATTCAAGAATTATCAAGTAGAGTAAAGTATTTTTTGATGAATTGGGCAAACAATTGTTTCTGCTTAGATAAGTTTTTAAAATGTCTTTATTAAACTTTAGTTCTGATAGTAACTGTATAAAGTGTCCCAAATTTAATGGTATTAAATGAACTTTCATTTATTAATGCAACTAAGTAGAAATGTCGTACGTTTTCGACCTAACTTTTTAAGGCAAAAGCAGAAATTCAACGATTTCTGTAAAAATGACAATGGGCCTTAATTTAGCTCCATAAGATTCAGTCTGGGATAATACTTAGGAACATTTGAAAGTAGGTTTTTCAATAGAACTGAAACAAAGTCTCAATTTAATTTTGAAATACTAAAGGTTTTTCAGTGTGTTATTTTTTGGATCAACAATGTGCAGACAATAGAATTGCATTTACATTAATAATAGAGATGCACATTTAATACCATAAAACTTAAAATTGCCTATATACCTACAGCTTGCTCACTAAACCTTCTTGAATGTTTCAAAATGGATAATTAGGTGAGAATTTTAAAGCAAGAAGTCAGGTGCAGATAAGTTTTCATGATTGAAATGTTGAAGTTGTGTCAAGAATTTTTTATTTCTTCATCTTTTCTAAAATGAAGTATGATAAAATCTTATTGATAAATTTTGATAACCGACACCTTATTACGAGGACGATCTTTAGAAGTAGACACTATCCACTCCCCTTAACCAAAGATAAATTACTGATACTTGCAACACAATGTTGTGTTTGGAATCTACTTTTATAAAGAATTTTAGAAAATTCAGTTGGGAAACGATGCTCTTCAAGAGCAATGAGCAATATCTTTAGTAAGAGTTTCAACACTACGAATTTTGAAAATAGGGCATTTCCTAATACATTTCTGCAAAGATTTTTTGCTTTAAATCGGTCTGAATCACTGGGTAGTTTGTTTTATCAAAAACGAATAATCCCGTTTCCAGCATCCTAAAACTTTTAGTAAACTATTGATAATGGAATTAGTCAGTAAATGTGGAATTAACTATATTTTAGTTTGTTCTAAATGCCAATATTCTGACAAGTGTATTTCTTGCATTTACAAGATCCTCAAAATAGTATATATAAAGAGTAAAAGTAATAAGTAAAATAGCTTACTTGAAACTGCAAAATATGTTAATTACAACTCAATTTATTAATGAACTTAGTCGTAACCAAATTAAAAGATAAATTCATAATTTGAAAATTCTATTTAGTCTATTTGGTTTGTTTCGTTACTGTAACTACCCGATAATAAAATAGCCGATTCCATCATCAATAATTTCTTCTAACAGTAAAGTTCATTATACTGGGTGCTTTTTCCAAATGGTCATTAACTTGGCTACACAAACTATTTGGAGAAAGCTCTTCAAGATGTGTCTGATGGGGACATCTGGTGCCCCATATTTCAATGCGAGTTTTGATACAGCTGTCTTAAGATAATAAGTATATATTTTGATGTAGTTTCTCTAGCCAGATGACCATGTAAAGAAGAAACACCATGTGTGATCAAATACCTATCAAGTATTTCCATACTCAATCCTATGTAATCCAGAACTTTCAATTTAATTAAAATTGGCAATAAGCAGTCAAAATCTTTAGACATAGAATATAGTTTAGATTGGAAATTTAAGTGTTCTTGTTTTTCGCATGCTAAATTATGGTTGTTAGAATGATTCACACTTGTATACTCTCTTTAATATACCATCAAATGTATGACATATTTTTGTTTGCTACAGATTCTTACAAGTTGCATATTTTACACAAAGCTACAGAATAACCATTTATTTTTTCTTGTTGTTGTACATCATAAAATTCTTGTTTATTTCATATAACTTAAGTGTAAATATTAAAGGTTTATAAATTGTGAGAAAATTTATGTAGTGATAAATGTCGTAAAGTGATCTTCTCTTCGTGTTCTGCTAGATATCTTCCGTAGCACTATTTTTTTCTAGTTGTTTACAAACAATACTTGGAATCAATTCAGACTAATATATTATTTTTAATGTGTGTAGGAGCATTAGGAGTAACAGCAAATCTTAATCCAAATGGTGTTGGCTTAGATACAAATCCAGCTCTGGCAATGGGTAAACCAAAACTGGAGTTTTCAACATCTCAAGTGAATCTGGCGCAACAGTCGGGTCAGTGTTATACGACTTTAAAATCTCCAAAAGCATAAACATAAAGGAAAAAAACTGAAAATTAAATTTTGACAAATAAATTTTTGCATGCATGGTACATATTTAGTGGTTACAAAGTTTTATCTTATGGCCTTTAATAGTGTTTTTATGATATTAAAAAGTATGGAAGTGTTACGAATTTACATAAAAAGAATATACTTATATTAATATATTAAATACTGTTAAACATTATGTTATATAATGAAAAAGAAATCTAGTGAATGAAACGTACCAGAATTTTTAATAATGTAGTGGGCATTCGCGAGGAACCTTTAATTATAGAAATGTTTAATATAAAATATTTCATTCTTATTAACCGATTATAACATATCTAAAATTAAGTCATTTTTCAGCATGCTTATAGAAATAATTATATAATAGTTGGTGTTGATGTTTTCTTCAGCTATTGATAATTCTTCAAGTAACAATCATGTTGAATATTTCTAATATCTTGCCTTATCTTTATAGCTTATATAAATATAAAGCAATTTTTGCTTAAGCATTGAAAACAGTTAAATTGCAATAATAAATTTTCAAAAATTCTTAAAATAACAATAATAATAGGTATATTTAATAAAATTTACTATTACATAAATGTGTTGCATGACTTGGCAATAATTCAAAGAAATCTAATACTTTTACTTCAACAAATTCTCTCAAGTACATTAATAGAATTTAAAATTTAGTGTATCGTTTTATATGAAAAGTGCTAACTTACATTATTTCATTATCAGCATTCCTCATAACAATTATACATTTAAAAAAAAAGGAATTTTCCTTTAATTTCTTTTTATGTATTATCTACCTAACCAAGTTAAGACCACTACCTTCCACAAAGAGGTATATTGTGACTTATTAATTGTGATATTTTTACTTCAGCTATGTATATTATTATAAGTGTTTAATGATTACCATTTAATGATAAAAATAAAGAAAACTACCAGCACCACCTATATTTATAAAGATAAATTTGTAAGTACATGTTATTTTTATGTAGAAATAACTGTAAGCTATTTTAAATTCATTTCAAATTTGCTTACATACTTTTAATATGCACATTGTTATACGATATTTCATAAAGAATTTTTATAAGCGCAAATTTGAAATGTTTTTTCAACATCATTGTTATATGCTAAGCCTATTTCTCTATTAACTCAGAAATATTCTTTTTAATGACTAACAATGTTCGAAACTTTTAAAGATTTTGATGAAGATCACTTTAGGATTATAGTTTTACACCAATCATTATAGATAATTCCTTTATTTTCTCAAATTAAAAGGAGGATCATATGTAGAATGTGTTGCCTAACCATCAGTACTCTTTGGTACAAACTAATATTGATTATTGCTTCTCTTGATTTAGTTCTATCTTGAGAAGAAATGAATTATTATCTAACTGCTTTATTAAAAAAATTATAAGTGTGACAAAATAGATAGATACATTCAGTGTCATTGAACGATAAGATGTGTCTTTACTCTTTATATTAAAAAAAATATCAATTGATAAATAAGAAATTTATAAGAGATGTAGTAGCTGGTGAAGGATGTAACTACCAGTTCAGCCATGAAATGTATAATTATATACTATACTAAGGGCATATTAAAATACTATAAAATAAATAAAGCAGCATATAAAAGGTTTTACAAGTTGCTATTTATAAATAGGTGCAAAACCTAAGGTGATTGACTACTTTAAACATAAATTGACGGCAGAAGATAAAACAGAGAAATTGCAATTTTATCCAAGCAATTAACAAATTATTTTAAAATTACAAAAATGGGGAAACATGTGAAGAAATAAATAGCAGAAATAGCACGAGAATTTTAAACATTATTCCAATATACCTCACTGTTATAAGATAAAGATAGGCTTTCATGTATAACAAGACACCTAAATAATAATAAATGGATTATAGCTAAATTTTAAATAAAAATGTTTGCAATTGAAGACAATAAAATCGAGAAATAACAATAACAAATACCTAATACAGAAAAATCAAATAAACTTTAAAATAGAATTTTCTGAATTACATGATAGGTAACAATAAATCTGAATCATTGACGAACTGTGTAATATAGAAAACTAATAAGAATGATAATATGATAGATAAAGTAAATTATTAAATGTCCAAAATCAACACTGCAACATGAAACGCATAAAAATAACTTAGAATAACTTAAAAGAACAAAATTAACTATAAATAATTTAATTCTCTATTATTGTTAATTATTAAAAAATGTTTTGCCTATTTCAATTTTTTTCTTTGGTAATATCTTACTGAAGATTTGTTTTGAACTTGACATTTAATTACCTACCTATCAGTTGTTATAGCTGTATTCATACTAGGTACTTCAATATGTTAACTTTAATTTTAATTTTATCGATATAAGAATATACAAATATTATATACTAGTGCTCTACCAAAATGGTACTATACTGTTATTCCTATAATTAATATCTTAAATTATTATTCTAAAATGTAAATTCATTAAAAAATTGAAACTTATAAAATAATTAGAATTTGATGTTGAACCAATGAACTAAGTAAATAGAATTGAATTAACAATGTGTTTAAAAAAATAACATTATTTGTCAATGTATGTACTACAGAACAAAATGTTAAAGACCTTGAAATTAATAAATAATATAATACATCAATTCTAAAAGGCTAACAATATGTTAAAGATGAAGTTGCTGATGTCAATATAAATAGTAGAAAAGGCTGTACATTAAGTTTGAAATATCTGTATGTATATGCATTTTAATTTTTCTAGTTCATAAACCACTTCTTCAAGGTATACTTATAAGAGAGTAATAAGCAGGTGTTACTTTTTATAATACATGTCCATCTATTATCATAAAGAGTATTTAATTTTGTTTGATTCATGAATTCCGTATAATAATCGTTAGTATTAATTAATTTTACTTAATTTTGATATTATTATCCAAGTTATTGTCAAATTGCTAAATATATACAATGAAATTATGAGTGAGGTTAAATAAAGATATATGAGGGCGGGATATAAGTGATTATCCTAACAATGAAAAATTTCCTCAAAGTCTAATCTAAAAATAAGCGCCTACGGTGTGATCTTGACTCTTGACTTACTCATCGGTTGAAAGTTGCTGTCCTCCCAAGAAGTTTTTAAGCTTAGGGAACAAATAGAAATGGGAAGAAACCTAATGGGTGCGGAAGCAAGTCGTGCTTTAGTCTAGCCATTGCAGTAACACTAGCGTGAATGCGTGCATTACCGAAGTGAAAAATAGTTTTGTTGCACTCTAAACCTAACCTTTATTGTTGAATATCTGATTGTGGTTCTTTCGGAAGGCTAGTGTAATAATCATTATTTATAATTAGCCGTTTTGGAAGAAGTCGATTATCAGTAAACTTTTTGCATCCCAGAAAATTGATTCCATCACCTTGCCAGTTGACTTTTCCGTCATTGCTTTCTTTGGAACTGAGCAACAAGGTTCTGTCCATTAAACCAATTGCAGTTTCGTCTCTGGCGGTGTTGTAATAAATCCTCACATAAATCGACGCAGAAAAAAGTGATATTATCATGGATTTTGATGACCAATTTTGCTGTAGTGACACGTTTTGGGTGTCCAGAGCGATGTTCGTCATGGATGCTTGTATGATCATACCTAAACTTAGCCACCTAATTTTTTACGGTCGCATATGATGGAGTACTTTCACCCTTTTTTTCCCTTTCCGCACCTTTTAAGTCTTTGAAATAAAAGAATTTAGTGAAAGTTCACTGTTAAACAAATAGAAAATGCGTTATCTTTGAACACTATGTAATTCTAAATAGTATAATCTAATACCAAACTATTGGAAGGATGGTAGATCTATTTTCAGTATTAAAAACTAAAATATCGAAGTTTCAAATCGCGAATAAATATTTTACCTACATGAAGGTTTAACTACTTATTATTTCGCCCTCACGTTAAGCTTAAGCAATGACGTGTGCCAATCGAGTAATTTGACTGTTGTTTTTCTAATGCACTGTGGTTTATTAAATATACCTAGATCATGGCATACTATCTTTTCTGAAATTTAGAAACTAATTATTTTCATACTTTCCCAGTTCTTAGAAGTTTATCGTTTTTAATATAAAATACTTTACTTATTCACAGAAAGGAATCAAAATTCAAAGAGATTTAGATATAATCAGGATGATGAACAATACTTTCAAATCTGCAGTTCTGGAGATTTAATCTTTTTTAATGAAATATAGATTCTTATCAATAAAACCTTTAAGATTGACTAATAAGTGATCAAGATGTGGTAGCTGAAACTAGTAATCAAGCTTCTCAGACTTAAAATATCATTTACTCATGAAAAAAACTCGAATTGAAAAAAATTTAGAAATGTTTTCAACAAATCATTAAGATAATTAACTATTTAAAATAGAATCAAGACTTTCAAATATTCTAGTTTCTGGAAACTTTCGTTCTTAATGAAACAGACTGTACTGCGGATCTTTAAAATTAACCAATTAATAAGCAAGATATGATAGATCAAAACGGACATCTGGACTTCCAAAGGTTTTCAGTCGATAGGGATTTAGATCTCGCCGATAGAGAAATATTAGGATCCAAAGAAATTTGTATGAAGGGCCTGTAAGTGACCGTTAAGTTACTTCATAACTGTTTTTAGTAGAAGCTCTTTTTTACATAGATTTCTGTTTGAATTGAGAACAATCTTAGAATCACCAAAGAAGTCAATGATTAACTGAAATCTGAAAATGTTGATTCTATTGATGAATATAACCCATTTTGGTAGATGAGTTTAAAGTTTTTGGTTTTGGCTACCCTTTCTGATAAGCACATAATTTTTGCTGGCAGATTTCTAAAAGTCTTTTCCATCCTAATTTGTTAGATTTGCTAATAAGAAAATGAAAGTAAGTACTTATTAGAGAAAGGAACTGGAATTTTTCACAATTTCAAGCTGACTCAACTCAACAATTTTTTTTCATTGAAAAGGATTTCTCTTCTAAAAGCAACATAGTATTAGCATAATAAGCATGCTTTTTTGTAATTTCACATTTTTCATTCTTGCTACGCTTTTACTATTTGCTTTTGAACATAATTAAATGCTTTAATTGCTTTATATTTTGACCTAAACAAAACCAAAATGACTTCAGAGTTTATTTGTGTTTTCTCATAAAACTTCCATCTTATCAAAAATCATTGTAACTCTGTATGTAAATATAGTTGATGTCGATACATTTTAATTGTTGTTCTTACATAATGGTATTGACAAATGTGGTTACGTTGTAGAGCTCAATTTACAATGACTGAACTTCTGACAAGAAATGGGCTTAACAAATAATTACATTAATTACTGTTTTAACATTGTTGTATATAGTAGCTATTAGAGGGCAATTTTGTAAATCATTTCCATATTAACCATTATAATTTTTCAAACGTAATAAAGTTATATAATCCTGTATAATTTCTTGCTATATTGCTTATTTTGTAGAATTATTGAATTTGTGATACTGAAATCAAAAACTTGGTTAATGGAAAATTGAGAACCTAGTAGGTATAAATATCAAGAAAAAGGAAGGCATCTGAAAAGAGATATTTTCTGTGTGTAATTACATTTTGTTTCATGCAATATGTATCAACTTTGTGTCTTGTTTATTTAATGAGCTTCATTTTAAATGACAAATGCGGGCCACAGTTACAATAACAAATACATGTATAAACTTTCTTGCATAATATTTAAAAGGATAAGCTGGTAAAATGGTCCTTAAAGTAACCCAATAAGATTTGCATAAATTGCAATTATCTAAATTGTTTTCAAACACGGACTGTTGTTTTCACTGAAGCAAAACAGAAATTTTCTTTATAAAACACAAATATGTTTGAATTTATTTTACAACACAAACAATACATGTCATTAGGGACCAAACATACATGCACAAAAAATGTTTAAATAAAAAAGCCAATACCTACCTGCTTTGTCTTAATGTCGCAAATGCTTATGTTACACCTTAAATATAAAATATATTGAAGTTTATACTTTCCAAAATTTTGATTTTAATTTAAATAATTATTAAATACTTATTGTGTTAATTTTTGGGTGTATGTTGAAAATATAATATGATATCTACTATTGCATATTGTTATTATATCTTTAATTGTATTTGCTTGATTAAATAATATATAAATAAATAAATACTTGTTATGCTACATTTTTATTTACTATAAGCTAAAAGGAGAAGTTGTTAACACGTTTTTATTTTTTCTTGTTGTTTTTAAATTATAATAGGAATTATTAGGGTCAAATCAACAAGCAACTCTTTTTTTTAAATTGACATGAACTGTTTTAGATCTTGTCAATTCCGTTATACTGCATACAAAAATATTTTCTTGTACGAAAAGAACAAAATGAAATGTTGTACTGACCCTAGTTATTGTGTAGTTAATCAATTTGGACCAAGTGTATTATAAAAGCAAAGTTTGTGATATATAAATTAGTCAAGTATTACATAATAGCAATTACATGTAAAATATTACATGTGCATATTGCAAATAATCTCTAAACGATTGTTTCTTTAAAGTTTTCTAGCCTTGTAACACTTTTAGTCCTGAAAAGGTTTTCTATTTTTATCAATAGGTTTAATTTGTTATATTGTTGAATAAATACCTGTTTAATTCTACGATTTCGAAAAATCATGACAATGTTTACATCATATCAATGTAAATAATTTCCATCTGAAGAAGTTGGGAAAAAGCGTTTGTAAATTGTAAATATGTTAATAATAAAAAAAAGAATCCTTGTAAATTTTAAGGTTTAAGTCAAGTTTTCAAAAATAAATATCACTAAAATCATTAAATTATGTAAATAAGGCACAATTTTTAAAATTATGTTGAATTACTTACTTCATTTCATGACATTTTCCTATACGAATCAATAACTTCTAGCAGGTTATGTACCTATTTGATGCAAGCGTTGTCATCGACATCTTTTTAGGATATACTCTAATGCTCTCCATTACCTTACCTAATTAGTATTTTATGAAATAAAACTAAGTCATAACTTTTTCGCTCTTTAGCTCATTAGGATTTACTGTACTAACCATAATTTAGTTAAGAAATGCCATATGTTTAAAATGAATAAAGAATACTAATTGTAAAAGTTGTCTTATTATACTGTCTCACGCTTTTCAAGATTCGTTGACAGTTAAAATTTTTAAGAGCATTTACTTTTAGAAACATGACGTCACGTCCTAGATCTTCAAGGAAAAAAGGTCTAGTCGTTTGTCAGTAAATGCTTTTAAACGTACTTATAAATTTCTTTCCTTTTTGACAATGAAATAATTCTTTTTAAACTACCTGTATTATTTCTTTGCACAAATATTGTAAAAGTAAAAAACTATTTTAAAGACTCCCATTTCATCAGTTCATCATCAGTTCAGTTTCTTTACTTTATTATTTTATTATTTATTATTATTATAAACATTGGTACTAATGTTTAGCCACCTTAACATTGGCTTATAACACAGGTAACTTCAACAGTACTGAATAAATTGAAACTTCATTGAAAAATTTTCTAGTAGCTACAAAGAACAGTGATGTATGTATGTAAAACATTCCAGGGACGAAGACATCACATCATTTTATTACTCTTCAAATGCAGAGCAATCCCAATAAATAAAAAGGTTGGCCAAATAAAATGTGATAATTTTCTGTTTTAAGAAGAAGCAAATACCAATTTTAAAGTTAAAAACTAAAGATCGTTTCTAGCAAATTTCTCAGATACTTGACTTTAGACAGAATCGTTAAGAAAATGAATAAACAGGTAGACCTCTTCGAAAATGCAAAAGTTGGATTGTTTGCACGCAACAAGAGATAGCTTATCTACTTTGCCATAGTGTATCGAAGGTCTGTTGCTACTAACTAAATCTCACGCTAAACTTAGCATCTTCGTCATTGCGTAAAGAATCAAATAAGAAACTTTTGCATAGCTCTTGAAAGGTTCTACTTGATGCTTGATGGGAAATGGTGAATTTTTAGAAAAACGCCCATAATACTTTCTTCGTTGTCTTAACAAGCTTTGTAAGCAGCAGGATATATTTCTGAAACACCCTATATGTAAGATCTCGTCTAAAAATTGACTTTATTCTCAGTTTCTTACATTTGTTTTGCTCATCCTTCAAATTCTCTTTCGTAGAGATCTACAATACTGTCGGAGACAGCGAACAGTTCTGCATAATTTCTTGATAAGTATCATCGATCAAGGCAACTCTGCATTTGTTTTTATTGAGTTTGTTTGATCTGTATTGTTATGTTCTAGTTGTTTGCGGTTACTCTCGGTTTGTTTTACTTGACTGGTGGTTTCTATATTACTCTTTAGTTTTGTTTTTCATACAAGTACTACATGCTTGAGTATTCAGTCCTTAAAATATCCACTTAAACTTCATTTCATAGGTATATAGTAAACTCTTCCTGAAAGCTTTTGTAGGATGTTGTCTACTCTATTCGCAATGGAAACATTTTTTAATATCCATTACCTGACCGTTCACGAAAGGTTAAGCATTATAAGTCCCTTAAATTTTCGATGAAATTTAATTGCTGTGATGTGAAATGATTTCCAGAATCAATGACTTGCCCTATTAATCATAGCAGAAAAAGAATTACAAATTGAAACGTGAAACTAAGTCATCATCGCTTGATTAGACAGAGACATTAAACAAAAAAACAGAAATAGGATCAAACCAACGATTAAACATGCTTGTTACAAAAATGAAAGTGAATTCGGAAAGAAGTTAATGTCTGTGGTCGCGAGGACTAATGATGGCTCTTGCGCTATTGCAAGAGGGTATTGAGATTTTCTTCGTAAGCTTCCTAAAATAGCTGATGATAGCTAGAGACTTGTTAAAGTATTTTCTAAATGCGTGTTTACTAATATTTAAGGTAAGATCAAGCTTAACTTCCTAGATGCATTTTTAATAATTACGTTTAGTTTTCAGAAAATAGCGAGTCCCATGTGATCAAATTTGAATTTGGCACTTGAAATGTGCTTCCTGTAGGTTGCTGATGGTTGAGCGGTTTGAAGAAATAAAATTACTAAATGTTGTTATTCAGTTTCATAACCTAATTTTTGAGTTATTGGTTTTTGCTCTCTTTAAATAACACTAAATAATAAATTCTATTCTTTTGTCTTCTTCAATACTGCTGATATTGGTACCAGTGATTGGCATTTTCCATTTTCTGAGAAGGTTATGTTGTTGTCAACTACGCTATGTAAGCTATCTAGAGGAAATTAATCAGGCTTGCCATCTTGCAACTTTAGTTTCCTAAACAGCTGTGATCACGTAGGACTCGCTTTTTTCTGAAAGCACTGTACATAGCAAAGAAACAGTGGAACATGTACACATTCCTCTAAAAGTATCAAGCTTTCGGCACTTAAATAATGCAATATTGTACTCTAAATGAGCTTTGAGCCCATTATGGTCTTACATTAGTAGTGAAACTGTTTTAGATATGTGAGTCAATGATGCATTGAGTATGTACTGCAGCACCTAAAATTAACACAAAACTTTAATAGTATATTAAAATACAAGTTGCAGAAGGCATCTATTCAAGCACGAATTTGAAATTCGTGCTTGAAGGACCTTCTACAACGAGGCTTTTATACTATTTTTTCTATTTTTCCGCTTTATACCATTTTCTAAATTAAAAAATAAAAATTTTAAATCTAGTGAATTTTACGGTGGTTGGTGACATTTATGTGGCGTAATTTTGGGCGGCTGTGAAAAAACCTTCTTTTTCATTATTATTTATTAATTTGCTTTGTTCTTTGACGTATGACAGTTCAACGCTACCAACATCAATACAGTAAATTTTACTAGTTTATTCTATCAGGCGAACGACTTATTCTAACATTCAAATGACGTCATTTGGGTGCTTGAATAGACTTATTCTAAACGCAAAATAGAAAAAACATTTTTATATGACAATAAGATACTAAAAAGCTGTATCAGAGAAACAGTACAAGGCCTTGATTTTAAATTGTTATTGATTACATTAGCTTTTTACAATGTATAGGAGATAAAGCAAAACAACCGCGTTGTCTACCAGTTGAAAACTCAATTCTGCTTGCAATATTTAATACCAATATCATAGTACAGGAGATCATATCATTATAAAGTCTTTTGAGATTTTTCTTTAATTAAACTTTTATCACTATTACTATTACTCCGAACAAGGCAGTTGCTCATATCTAAGACACATTCCTAAATTATCTTCAGGTGACTCTTCTCTTGCTGCTGGTCCAAACTGTACACCAATTGTAAATGGAGTTACACTACTTTCTATACGACATGGCTGTTCACCCAAATGACAAAAAGAACTTCCACAGTGCGCCAATTCACAGAAACCTGGTCCCGAGTCTCCAGGCTAAAATGTTTCTTTGTGACATATGTTTTAACAATTTTAATTAATTTACCATGATCAAATCCTCAGAATCACAAGGCATAAGAATTTTATCAGTACAAACTACCATATTTCTTGCACTACCATCTCCTGAACCAACTTCTTGATCTTCCACAACAGGATCCGGAGCAATATTTGAAGGGGTTGTTTCACTAACGGTAGAAGTTACTCCATTAGTATCAGGACCAATCCTAAAAGAATTTTCATGACAAGGCTCGTATGCTATTGAACACATTCCCGTCTCTTGTCTCATGCAAATATTATATTCTTGATTAGCTAAATGTCGACCATTCTCAGCAAAATTCATAGTTTGGAGTACCCCTTTAGTGCCTGTATGGTACTGTAGACATCCAGATGGAGCTCTCTGAGTAAATGGTATTTGTGTAATCCGAACTTCCCAAAGACGAGATAAAACTCTGCTTCCTAAATTCATTGTTATTGTAACTGTGTCATTAACATTATCAACGTCATAATAGGCTGAAATTGTGTAATAATTTAAAATTGATAACTAAAAGGTAATAAGATTAAACTAACCATGTTGGCCACTATTAACACCACAAAGCTTTAATTCTTTTGCTGTTCCTCCTGATAACATAAAAGCATCGTCATCGCATATTCCTGTTCTTCGATTCGGTTGTCCCTAAAATTTATTTATTTTTTAAAAGCTGACGAATTAATTTTATTTTACAAAGCATTTAGCTTGTAATACTTACTAAATTAAAATGAACAAAATCTAGCCTTAATTGAGCAATATCGGGATCTATTTTTTGTATGGTAACGGAACAATTTGACATTCCTGTAGATAAATCCGGAAAGTCTGGATTAACAAAATACGTTATGTTATTGAAGACTTCTTTGTCGCATGTGGTAGTAACTAAAAGGTAAATTACAATTAGAATTGAAGTAAATAACATTGAAAGTAGTGTAAGTACTGTAGGTAATAATAATCAGATTTTTAAAAACCATAATTATTTCATTTCGTCTATTTCTTTGTAGACTTCTTCAAGAGCTTTAATTGTTATTCCAATTTATACTAGAAAAGGTGGAAATTGTATAACATTGATAAGAAGAATTACCAGAAAGGGCAAAAGGCAATAGTGTGTTTTGGGAAGTTTTTTTTTGACAAAACATATCATGTCAGGGTCGTGCCTGTCCAAGGTGCAAGAGGTACGTTACTCCTAGGCACAACGTCTTTGGGAAAGTCATTGTTGTATTTATGTATATTCAAATTTTTGAGTACATTAACAGCCGTCTTCGTAACAAATTTAAAGTTAATCCGTTTACCTAGATGTTGTGGTGCAATAGATTGCATCCACCTAATAAGAGTTATATCTTCAGGCGATGAGGATTAAAATTAATTATGTAGGAACAAGAAAAGCTATTTCTTACTTAACGTGCAAACTGTGTCAGGTGCCAACTGAAAATAGAAAAAATAGTTGCCTGATGACTGTGAAGCCCTCACGATCAATCCATCTTTAATATCAGACGGTTGAAAAATGATTTCGAACACGGACAGTTTCGTCGATTTTATTTAACTGGAAACACGGGTATGTTGTCCAGCTATTTTTCCTTACCCCACTTCAACAATCAACGATTCAGTGTAGTATAAATGAATTATTGGTAAGTAGCAAGAATGTGATGGATGGAAAGGCAATATGTAGAAGCGATGTTGTCTTTTCGTATACTCTCTTTAGGCGTGCAAGTTCATTAAACACTGTCATGGCAAGCATTGTTGCAATGGCAGTTTTTAATATTGTTGCTGTTGAGATTAGGAATTGGGAAACGAAGAAATTGACATAGGCATGTGCAATATTCACAATAATGCTAATTGTATCAATGGACAACATTACACGATGTTTATAATAAAGAAATTTTAATTTGTAACAATAACTATTACATTATAAGTACCATACCATTTTGTTATTCTCAATGTTGAGCTGTAGTAATTCTATTTGCTTTATATGCAACTCGATCCATCTTGTTTCCTCGTTTTCTAATACATGCTTTAGTTTTTGTTCTATAAGAATAGAAAGTTATGTTGTTTCGGTTTGTGGACCGACTTATTTTTTAGGAATAGCTTTTGGTTTTTGTTTTGCCTTAACATCTTCGCAGTATAGATGGACCAACTTTCGTTATGGTCGGATAACGGCAAAGATATGAATGCGTTGCAGTTCAGCTATATCACAGAATTCTTTTCATTTGCTTTGTAGCTATTTATTACTACAATATCACAAGTGATCCCGTTCAGATTCAGCACATATCTGCTTTATATTACCTTTAATATTTCCTTCAATCATGTTGACTTTGAAGTTCGAGAATGGTTTTTTTTTTGTTTATTATATTATCTGCTACTATTTCATAAACAATATTTGCTTCTGTTGATGCTTTTCTTGCATTTGGCTACGATGTGCTGCGGGCGTTACCAACGAGAACTCTTCCTGTTTAGTAAAATGACTACCCCGCGTTTGTTTTCTTACACAGTCTAAAGATTATGTAAACAATTTTTAAATATTACACGTTTTACACGATTTTTTCTTTTTTATATTTTATTTTTCAGAATTTTAGGAGCTTGCAATATTACCAATTTTATTTATTTATGAGTCATTTTATAAACAAACGTCGCACCATTAAGCAATGGTTAACCTTTGATCATGAATATTAGGTACGATAACACTCCTGAAGTCTTGGCATATTCCGTCATCACAGAGGGTATGCCATCCAGGTTAACGTACTTCTTCTGTTTTGGCTGTTCCAAGCCACAAGTAGTTGAATAATTCTTACGTGTTGCAAACTCCACCACCTCAGTTTGATAGCAAACTATTTGTTTACCGAATACTTTGTAGGCAAGAATAAAAGAACTTTGAAAATAAAACACAGAGACGCAGATGTTGTTTAAAATACTAAAAGCTTTACAATAAAATACCCCAAATTTGCTAAAGATAAGCAAGGTTTAATTTTGACAAAGGAATTTAATTTTGCAGAGATGAAACAGGAAGAATCAAAAGATAACCTCAATATCTTCAAAGAGCTGGATAAACCAGTTAGAGATGCTACTTAGAGAAAGCAGTTGGTTACAACAAGTGATGCTTTTTATAATTAAAAGACCCTACAAAAAAAGATAAAGTCCAAAAGAATAGTTTAATAGTGATTGAGCTAACAAGTGCCAAAGAACTTTATTTTCGATCGACGTAAGAGCGATTAATTTTTTTACCGCTTTATCTATGTCTCATGATCTAACACATGGGCTGAAAAGTCCCAGGCCTAACAAATAGACGGCGCTAGTTCTATTGC
>VTPC01004570.1:0-21848 GCA_011009095.1 Ignelater luminosus
CGACAACAAGTCCGCGTTTTAATCATTTTTGTGTATATTTAAAAAAATTCGTACGGTTTGGTACGAATAGCTCAGACGAGCGCGTCCCAAGCGGGCGAGTGAAATGGGCCTATCAAAGATAGGCGCGTGGTACGTAAATTTCAATTGCCACGAGGATGTTTCACCATATTAAAAGTAACTAACAAAACTCACAAAATCAACAAATCTAACAAATTAAAAACTAACTAACAAAACAAAAACTAAAAAAACTAACAAAACAAAAACTAACAAAGCGAACAAAACTGACAAAAACTAATAATATGAACAGTTGTTCATTTTGTTTTTAGTTAATTTGAATGATTTTCCGTTTTAAAACCGTCCAAAAAAGCTGCTTTGGTAATCACCGTTTGAATATTCATAAAGAGAAATGGAAATCTTCAAGAATGCTATTTTGGACGGTTTTTAATACTGAAAACCGTACAAATTAACTAAAAACAAAATGAACAAACGTCTATCTGACGGCGAAAAACGCTTTAAAGTAAATGTTTTTCTCGCATGTTTGGACATCGCGATAAGTCAGCTGAATCATCGATTCGTTGGGTTGAATCAAATCTTTGATTCATTTGCGATTATCCAGCCACAAGTTCTATTGCAGTTGACGGCAGAAGAGCTTGCGAAGGAATGCGACAAATTCCGCGAGAAATATTATGACGACGTGACCGATCAATTGCTCAACCAGTTGTTGTCCCTACGTAGCTGTCTGAAAGACCAAATTTCCAAGATCAGTTCCATTAGGGAGCTTGCTGACTTGATACTGATCAAGTATTTTACTCTTTCGGCTAGTTTTCCGGACGTCTGCTCAGCAATAATATTGTTTTTAACCATTCCGGCACCGTTGCCACGGCAGAGCGCTCCTTTTCGAAATTGAAACTGATTAAAAATTATCTGCAAAATTCGATGGGGCAAGAGAGACTCGCGGACCTGAGTACATTGTCAATAGAGAGTAAGGTAACGAACGCGTTGAGAGGCAACCTGGATGCAGTCATCGACAAATTTGTGAAGACGAAAGTTCGCAGGGCGAGGTTTTGAACTGCTAGATAAATTTTAAGAATAGATTTATAAGGTGCAAAATGTACAGAAAATGTAAGATAGTATATGTAGATTGCAAGATTGAAAGATTGTACATGGTTTTAAAAACCCCCAAAAAATTTTTCGCCCGACCTTTTTTTTTAGCTTGTATATTTTAGGGGGCCCCGACTATGTCGTTGCACTGGGGCCCCGGAAGACGTAGTTACGCCACTGGGTGATCCGCGGACCACTGGTGGTTCCTGAGAGCACCTGAAATGGTCCACAAATATTAAAATTATTAAACAAATGAGGAGGGAACAAAGCGTCAAGGTTAAAGAGCCCGTAGCGGACGGAGCCGAGGCGAGGCGCGGGCGCGGAGGTGTGCAGCGAGTGTCCAACTACGTTCGTTATTATGAGTGCTGGCTAGTTTTTGATTTTCAAGTATAATAGCAAACTTTGGGCAAAAATTGTTGGAGACTACTAAGGTTTATAAAATAATTCCTCCTGATTTTAATACGTAAGTAAAATAAAACGTTTTCGATGACATTGAAGAACAAATTATTGAATAAAATGTAGTCCTTATTTTGCGCTACATGTGATGAATCTACCGACGTTTCACAATGTTGTCGACTAATTGTATTTATTCGATTTTTAAATGACAATAAAACGTTTCAAGAAGAGTTACTATTCTCTCAAGAATTGGAAATGACGTCGCAAGGTACAGACGTTATGGATATTAGTACTAAGTCCATATTTCGAGAAACATGGACTTATGTGGCAAAAGCTTGCTGGGTTTTGTACGGACGGGGCTACTGCAATGCTTGGTTCCCGCTCTGGTCTTGTAGCTTTGATTAAAAAAAAGTCCATCTGCAATAACGACGCACTGTTATTCATCGTCAAGCATTGGCTGCCAAAACGCTCCCGGGATGCTTTGCTATTATGATGAAAACAGCTATAGAAGTAGTCAACTTTATTAAAAAGAGCGCACTTAATACTCGTCTCTTCAGAAAATTATGCTCTGATATAAACTCTGAAAAGAAATGCTGCTTTTTCACACCGAAGTGCGTTGGCTTTCCAAAAGGAAATATGCTGTCAAGGTTGTACGAACTGAGAGAGGAAGTAAAATTATTCCTAACTAATAAGGAAAGCAAAGAGTTGCTGGATCAGTTCTGTCAGTTCAAATTTCAAATACATTTCGCTTATTTAATGGATTTTTTCGCACTAAACTAAATAAATATTTGCATTTGAAGATAAAATCAGTGCTTTTATCGTTAAAATTAACCTATGGATCAGCAAAGTCAAAAGAGAGAACTTTTCTGCGTTTGATACGCTGAATCCAGTAACTGACGGACAGTGTGCTGAAATTAAAGGAGAAATATGTTACAAAAGAACATTACACTTAATTTGCAAAACTCGAAAAATGAATTCAATCACTACTTTCCTGACTGCGAAGACAAAGGTATTCGGAAACTGATCTGTAATCCTTTGACTGTCAACATTCCTGACGTGCCTGATAAAATTCAAGAAGAATTAATTGAAATGCAACATGATAGTAACTGCAAAGATACATTACAGACAGGAATTAAACCTGAAGATTTTTGGGATCAAAAAGCAATTTCTTTCCCTAAAATTAGAGAAATTGTTTTGCGTTGCGTTACTGTATTTTCAATAACACACTTATGCGAGCAGGGATTCTCGGCGCTTTTGATAATTAAAAATAAACATTGAAATAGTTTGAATGCCAGTGCCGACATGCGTTTGATTTTGAGTAGCACTAAACCAAGGATTCAGCAGTTCGTAAACAGTATGCAGTCACGAAAATCGCACTAAAAGAATATAACTAATGTAAAATTTTCGCAAGTAATATAATACTCTTGGTTTCGAATAATTTTACGTGTTTTATTTATAGAACAACCTTATAATAATTTATATCACCGCCAAACACTTGGTGGTCTATGGCAAGACAAAAATTTAGTCAAGTGGTCTCTCATCACTAAAAATTAAGGAACCACTGCTGTAAGTAGAGTTGGCCCTTTTCTTTTAAAATCCGCCAAACGATGGTTTTCTGCCTGGAAACACACAGAAGACACGTGGGAAAGGTTCAAGTCTGATTTTGGAACGTCCTTTTCTAAACAAGAAGTCTTGGGAAAATTTGCTAAAATTGCTTTGGTATTTTCCAAGACATTTTGAATCTTTCCTGTCACTGTAGTTTCCATGGCGTGGTGGTCATCACATCCGCTTTACACGCGAAAGGTCTCCGGTTCGATCTCGGAAGGAAACAATTTTTAAATTTTATGAACAGCCGGGACAGTGTGATATTTTTCAAGACATTTTTAATCGTTCCTCTTACTGTAGTTTCCGTGGTGTAGCAATCATCACATCCGTTTCACACGCGAAAGTTTTCCGGTTCGATCCCGGACGAAAACAATTTTTAAATTTTACAAACAGCTTGGAGAGTGTGATATTTTCTAAGATATTTTAAATCGTTCCTCTCACTGTAGTTTTCGTGGTGTAGTGGTCATCACATCCGCTTTACACGCGGAAGGTCTCCGGTTCGATCCCGGACGGAAACAATTTTTAAATTTTACGAACAGCTTGGGCAGTCTAATATGTTCCAAGACATTTTCAATCTTTCCTGTCATAGCAGTTTCCATGGTATTGTGGTCTAGCTCGCGGAAGGTGTCCGGTTCGATCTCCCAAAACAAAACAATTTTTTAAATTTTACAAACAGCCTAGGCAGTCTGATATTTTCCAAGACATTTTAAATGGTTCCTCTCACTGTAGTTTCCGTGGTGTAGTGGTCATCACATCGGCTGTACACGTGGAAAGTCTCCGGTTCGACCCCAAACGGAAACAATTTTCAAATTTTACGAACGACCTGGGCAGTCTGATATTTGCCAAGACATTTTCAATCTTTATTGTCACAGCAGTTTCCATGGTGTTGTGGTTTAGTTCGCGGAAGGGGTCTGGTTCGATCCCAAAAGAGAACAATTTTTTAAATTTTGAAAGCAGCTTGGGCAGTCTGATATTTTCCAAGACATTTTTAATCTTTATTGTCACAGCAGTTTCCATGGTGTTGTGGTTCAGCTTGCGGAAGGTGTTTGGCTCGATTCCAAAAGAAAATAATTTTTTAAATTTGAAAGCAGCCTGGGCAGTCTGATATTTGCCAAGACATTTTCAATCTTTAACACATCGTTCAATAAGTCCCGAGACTAACAACGAAAACAACATTTTTTTTTTCAAAAATCATTTTTATTCATCAATATAATCTCCTTTTAGAGTGATACAATCTTTCCAACGCCTTTCCAACATTTCTATACCATGTTTATAGAAGGATTTATCCTTTGCTTCAAAATAGGCTTCAGTTTCGGCAATGACCTCCTCATTCGAGCCAAATTTTTTTCCCTGGAGCATTTTTTTGAGATCAGCAAAGGGCCAGTAGTCGCTGGGGGCTAAATCTGGTGAATACGGGGGGGTGGGGAAGCAAATCAAAGCCCAACTCGTAGATTTTTGCCATTGTTTTCATGGACTTGTGGCATGGTGCATTGTCTTGCTGAAAAAGGATTTTTTTCTTCTTCATGTGCGATCGTTTTGCTGCGATCTCCTCCTTCAAACGTACCAACAAGTCAATATAATAATCACTGTTGATCGATTTACCTTTTTCCAGGTAGTGAATGAAAATGACGCCATGTGTATCCCAAAAAACAGACGCCATGACTTTGCCAGCAGATTGCTGCGTTTTTGGACGCTTTGGGCGGCTTTCGCCAGCCATGCGCCACTCAGATGATTGCCGATTCGACTCCGGAGTGAAATGATGTATCCATGTTTCATCCATGGTCACGTATCGACGCAGGAAATCCTTTTTATTGCGAGTAAATAGCGATAAACAGCTCTCTGAATCGTCGATTCGTTGCTGTTTTTGTTCCATTGAAAGCAATCGCGGCACCCACTTGGAAAAAACCTTTTTCATGCTCAATTTTTCATGAAGGATTGTAAATACGCTTCCAGATGATATCTGTGTCATTTCTGCAATCTCACGGACCTTTACTTTGCGATTTTTCATTACGATTTTGAATACTTCACTCACATTTTCCGGTGTAACGGCTTCCAAAGGCCTACCCGAACGTTCCGCATCGTTTGTGTCCGTACGACCACGTTTAAACTCAGCATACCAACGACAAATCGTTGATTTGGATGGAGAGGAGTCCGGGTAACGTTTCTCAAGCCATTGCTGGGCTTCTACGGTGTTTTTACCCATTAAAAAACAATGTTTTATCAACACGCGAAACTCGTTTTGTTCCATTTTTCAAACAAATTACAAAGTGACTTTACTCTAACCTCGATAACTGCTGTTTGTGGTCCAATCGACGTGAAATTTTTACACGTTTCATGTGAAGGTTCGCACTCTAGGGAAACGTGGCTAGTTTGGTACTACTAGCACCATCTCTGGGTTAGTCTCGGGACTTATTGAACGATGTGTTATTATCACAGCAGTTTCCATGGTGTTGTGGTTCAGCTCGCGGAAGGTGTTTGGCTTGATTCCAAAAGAAAATAATTTTTTTAATTTTGGAAGCAGCCTGGGCAGTCTGATATCTTCTAAGACATTTTCAATCTTTATTGTCACAGCAGTTTCCATGGTGTTGTGGTTTAGCTCGCGGAAGGTGTTTGGCTCGATTCCAAAAAAAAGTAATTTTTTAAATTTTGCAAGCAGCCTGGGCAGTCTAATATTTTCCAAGACATTTTCAATCTTTATTGTCACAGTAGTTTCCATGGTGTTGTGGTTTAGATCGCGAAAGGTGTTTGGCTCGATTCCAAAAGAAAATAATTTTTTAGATTTTGCAAACAGCCTGGGCAGTCTGATATTTTCCAAGACATGTCACTGTACTTTCTGTGCTGTAGTGGTCATCACAGATGTTTTACACGCGGAAGGTGTCCGGCTCGATCCCGGACGGAAACAATTTTAAAATTTTACGACCAGCTTGGACAGTCTGATAATTTCCAAGACACTTAGTTTTTTTTCTGTCACTGTAGTTTCCGTGCTGTAGTGATCATCACATCCGCTTTACACGAGGAAGGTCTCCGGTTCGATCCCAGACGGAAACAATTTTTTTGAATCTTTCCTGTCAGAGAGTTTCCGTGGTGTAGTGGTTATCACATCCGCTATACAAGAGGAAAGGTCAGAACTGTTAAACTTGATATTTTCTAAGAAATTTTCAATCTTTCCTGTCACTGTAGTTTCTGCGGTCTTAACACGCAGAATGTGTCCGGCTCGAACCCGGACGAAAATATAACTTTTTTATGTTTGTGAAGATCCTGGCGGGTTTAGATTTTCCGAAAAATATCTTTGTTTGTATTTGGCACTATAATATTTCAAATAAATTTATTTGCTTTGTTTAAAAATTGATTTTGTGTGTATTTCACAAACAGTTTTGGATATAGCGCAATCTGCTTGTTAAATGAATTTCGATATACAAACTTCAGTAATTATTTCAGGAATAGTTTATGGTCTGTAATTAAAAGGGTAGTGAAACCAGGCGTTAGTGGAGTGGTCGATCTCAATAAATAACCAGGACAATCAGATTCCTCATTGTTGTTAAAATGCAGAATTATGCGGATTACGAGTTAATTTGCTCTTGACAGGAATATCTAAATTATGACTCTGTGGCGTAGTTAATTTCATAATCAAAAGTTTTAAAAAAAGTGGAGTTATCCTTTACATAGATATGAGTGTAAAAATTAATAATTGTGTTGGTAATTAATTTTTAGATTAGCTCATTAACGTGTTTAGTCAAACAAAACGCACAAATTGTTAGAAGAATTTGTAAATAGGTTAATCTACTTACGTGCTTCATTACAATTTTCTAGGTAATTAAACTAGATTAAATGCAAAAGTTTTCCAAATTGGATTAAAATCTATTGCCATATGATATATACAAAGGCATGAAAACGAAATGCAGACTAAAACTTTTTAAACAATGCAAATCCGGAGACTATACTTGGAGGCTTGAAAAGTTTTAACAAATTCATTAATTATATTAAACTGCATTTACAGAAGGGTTCCATTATAATCCCTATAAAGTTAACTTCTCGTTTATTAATTAGATTTTAAGGCTTTTGAATTTTAACTGTTCCCCTAACGTGTTCGAAAGAGGGCTGGGTCACTAAATTTTCAGTTACTTTTTACTGATATTTGGAGTTTGATAAAAAACATTTTTGGACTTTTTATTTTTTAATTCTGCAGATTTCAATTTCTTTGTTGCGGAGGTGGGAAATTTGCATTTAAAGCGATTGCACAAATAAATTTCCATTAGAAGTAGTTGCAATTGTGGCGGGACAGAAGGATACAAATTTTCAAATCTCATTGAGATTGTAAAATGTGCAAATGTGCATGCTGCAATAATAAAGAGCTCTGCAGATGTGATAAAATTGTATGCGTGTTACTGCAATATAGTTTTGTTTTGTGAAGATCATTAGGATTAAATATTCAAATTACCTAGAACCTAGATAAACTGCAATTTAAAAAAATTTGTCAGTAGATTTATTTAAATGAAATGAAGATCGAATCTGTTGCAAATTATACTTAGTGGCTGTAAGCTGGTGGAAGTAGAATTGAATTAAATTCAGGATAATTAAGTTTTTTGTCTAACTTATGTGTACACCTAATTATTTTTGTTAGTACAGCACAATATAAAAACTTAAATTATTATTTGTTTTCTTACTTAAAATTCTGAATATACCACAGTTCATATTTCAATTTCAATATTAATTATCCGCATTAATTATTTTGTGTTGCACATAATCCTTCATAAAAATTCTTAATACTACCATTTTTAAAAATATCACATAATCCTATCTAGTAACTAGTTAATTTATTGCACAATATTTTTCCGTATATCAAAAGTTTACTAAATATTATTCAAGCATAAAATTTATTACGAAAACCCAAATCCTCTTACCGAGGAGTTCTCTTTCATTTATTTTTTTAATTTTCTTTTCTGCTTGGTAAAATAAATTTTAATAGCGATAAATTTAATTTTGCATTAGCTAAGATAAACTCGAGTTACAAACTCAGTTCAGGTTAATTAGTCTCCAAACTACACACTTTTAGAACATTCCCTTTTGCTTCCTATTACGTTAATGGATTCGACCCTTCCTGTCTGCACAGACTATCCGTTATTAATCTTTTATCATCACTTATAATACAGAAATTTACGAGCGCATATGTTTTAATTCCATCTAGAATTTTATCATGAAAATTATATCTATGTTTCTTTTCAAAATAAGTTTTGACCATTTCAGTTTAATCCTACAAGAAGAGTTTATTGAATTGTGCACACACAATTGCCGCAGCCATAAAACAAAACAAAAGTCTAGTAATAGTTTCTATTTTCTTATTGATATAGCGAACAATAGAATTTTATAGCCTTCAGCGGGGAGGAAACATATTAAGCTTTCTTTTTACTCAACGGTTTTACTCCTGAAGATATATCAAAGAATATAATCTCGTTTATTATTAAAATTTTAATTATCTAGCCGATCGTTAACACACCTGCACCCAATGAGTGGAAAACAATAGTGTGATCAGAATCACTAAAATTACAATAATAGCCATAGCCAATAATAGCAGGTCTTTTATAAAATTAATAAGCGATTTAATCAAATCATCGAAACGTTAATTAACTTTTGTTGACAGGGACTAAATCGTTTTATGCGTGAAGTAGTTCTACAGAATCCTTTCGGTTCATTAATCCCTTTCTCGTTTTGATGAAAACTTAACCCCCATCGTAGTATATATACATAAGTGACTTACACACAGAGAGCACTACGCTTTGTGGTATTGACATTTGATGAAAGACGCAGAAAACCTAACGAGAATAAGCTGCCTTCGGTATCGTATCTGGGATCTACTCAATGCAACGTAATCTGCTCGTTATATGTAGCAGTAGTAGTACTAGTAGATATCTCGTATGCTTGGTAATTAAATGCAAATATTGTAAGAGTATTTGATTATAGAGGTTTACATAATGTTACCGGAGCGAGTTATTTATTGTGCAATTTTGACTTTTAATTATAACTCGACAAGATAAACTAAGGTAGCTACTATTAATGTGACAAACATTGAACAAGAAAGAACAGATACTAATAATAAAACTTATAACTTACTCTGTGATTTCAGCATCTGTAGCAACCCTGCATAAAACGCCGCGATCCATAGCGCACTTTCCGGTGATAGGATCAGGAGGCGCTAAATTAATATAAGGCGGTTCTTCCAAAAACGTGATCTTGAGATGAAACTTTTCAGGAACTCCCTGTGGCGGGGTGTGACTATTTCCAGGCCAGACAATATCTTTTATATCTAAACCCTCCTTTTGCCACGATTTCCACACTCCAATCTGAAACCAAATAATTACGCCAGTTAATCCGCTTATTCGGGTCTTAATATTCATGCTTAAACGTTTAATAATAGTAATAAGATTTTATGGGCGTTATTTTGACAAGAATGACACATATTAAGACTGCATTCTAAAATAGAAACCTTCCGCATGATGATGATAAATCCTATATTTAAGTTTTTTATTATACTTAATAGAATTCTCGTGTTTGATAGATGTTGCATGCAATAAATGTCAGATATAAGTTTCGCACTGAATATTTTTACATAAATCTAATTTAAATTAGAAAATGTTCGCCTACATTTACATGTTTAAGTTTTTATTTACGTTGAAGATTTTTGTTATTCCAACCCGTTCTTTTAATGTAACAGAAATTATGTTAAACTGATCTTTATTAACTTTTATAGACTAGAAATCCATGCAGTACCTTTTTATTCTTGTTCTTTCTTTTTAAATCCAATCATTTTTGAGTAAAGTTTGTTTTTATCTTTTAAGTTCGCTTTTTTGAAGAATTTGTTACTAACAAAAAACTGCAGAAGACTAGTCTCAAAATAATTTATTCAAACAAACTAAGCAAATTACTGAAGTAATTTTAAATTAAAGTTCTGGGAATAATTTCCCCTGGAATAATTCTGCTTTTCAGTTTCTCTTAATTCACAGTTGGATTGGTATGAACTAAAGACTTTAGATTAACTCAAACGAAAAAAATCGAGAAATTTTAAAACCCTGAAAGGATATCATCTAATTACCCATTATTGATTTGCCTAAATGTGATGGTGGTTATACTAAGTGGTTAAAGTATGAGAATGTGTTCAAGATCTTACTACATTGTGTATGCTAGGGGCCTACATGTAACCATGTTGTGGAGTGCTACTAAGGGTGCAAGCCTAAGGCACTCCGCATTTATTGCAAATAAAGCAATTAAATATATCCAGTAGGATGGGTCAAAAAATCGATTTTCTACTCCTTCACGTATTTTCCGCCTGGGACGAGATTATTTTTTTCCGTTTTGCTTATGATATATTGTGTTTTTTGAACACAAAAAATTATAGTTAGCTTAAATTTGTTCTTCTTGCGTTTATATACCCGTGCACCACTGGTGGCACACGTCGGCTACGAGAAATTTTTTTCATCCCAGCCGATGTGTACCACTAACGAAAGCTTTGCAAAATAATACGATCACTTCTGATTTTACAGTACTGCGCAAGCGCGCCTTTTGTACACAGCACAATACGTAATGCATTGCTATATTTAGTTGCAACTTTGTAATAATGACGTGGAGATCAAAGAACATTTGAGAATTACCCAAAAAGAAAGTTCCTAATTTACCGGACGATGTACTGCAACACGTCAGCCATCAACTGTATTAGCGTTAGAACCAGCAGTGCCTTTGTATGAGCCACGTCCAGTAGAAGAATCTGTAGATCAACCAGAACCTGATCCATATGAAGATTCTGGTGATTCGTCGTATACTTCAGCGGCTGACGCTATTGGCAGTTCGTCCATAGAATCAGATAATTCCAATGAGGATCGTCTTCGGAAAAAGATGACAACACAGGAACAGGAACAGCAAATATGGATGAATGGGTACCCATCAGTGATGTGCCGATCAGTTTTCAATTTTCCGCGCAGAGTGGAACCCAAATAACTAATTTCGATTTGTCGAATCCCTTCTCCATCTATAAACAGTTTATAACATATGAAGTGTTGGGAAAATTTGCGAATTTACGCATTCAGGCGTGATGCGATCGTTATCGTACGTTGCAAATATTCGCAGCTGTAAGTAAAGACGCATTTGTTAAATTTATTTTTCGAATTTATCGACCAGCGATGTTAAAATAAAACTTTGCTTTAGTATTAAATTTTGTGTGTACATAATTGTGAATGTTATTTCTTGACCTTGACCTTTTATGTTATTAGATTTACGGCTTTGTTAAATTAGTTCTACTAGGAATTCTATAAGAAAATGTTTCTTCCCTTATTAAATGCAATGCATAAAAGCGTTGAATATAATATAACTACCTGTAGTTTTAAATTTTATAAATTCCCATAAAACATTTCGAGATAATCTCTTGCTTAGAAATTTATTCTTTCAAGGTTTTATGTTCGTTAGGATCATAAAACTGTCACCTTGCCTAGTTCAGGGCAAGATTTGTTATCGCAACTGTCAGATAGCCAACAGGGTTGTGTCCGAAGCTTCTAACCAATTTCACCCCATCTTTCCGCTGTCTTCATTGGTGCTTCTTATATCGAGAGTTCTGGAAGACCATTGAGATGCCTGACCAACACCTTGAAAGTTGGAAAATTGTCACTCCGAACGACAGTTTAGGGAGAGCTTTGCTAAGTGTTGCCGAGTAAGACACGCGCAGCCCGCGTTTTTCTTGTGTGAGTGGTTTGGACTTAAGAAATTTACAAGTCCCTCGATCTCTTCAAGTGTTTGAAAAGTATCCGTATAGGTTCCGTATATACAGTGTGTCCGAAAAGTATGGAATATCCTATATATCTTAGTAAATAAGAATTTTATGGAAAAATGTTTCCTATAAAAGTTGCTTAGTGTTTAGTTTTACTTTACAGGGCAAAACCAAATAACTATTTTTTAAAAAAACATAATAAATAAATTTTTAAGCGTTATTCAAACCATTTTTTGCGTTTTAATCAAAATTTACCTATGCAAGTGTATCAAAGTTTTACATCATTGAAAAGAGAAAAACATTCTCTATCAAATGAATACAATAAAGGAATATCTTCCCATAAAAAAAATTGAAGCATTATTCGTTGCGCTTTTGTTTTTTAAAAAAATAGTTATTTGGTATTGCCCTGTAATGTAGAACTAAACACTAAACAACTTTTATAGGAAACATTTTTCCATAAAATTCATATTTACTGAGATATATAGGATATTCCATACTTTTTGGACACACTGTATATCCTGAGTAAACACGTCGTGAATTAATTCTGTCTTCGCCAAATAGATATCCTGACAACCCCTGGATTTACCAGATGTGTGGCTTTCGTGTTAGTTGGTTGAATGAACTTTCGTCTCATCAACGGATTAAATAAACTATTCTCATACCGAACTCTTAATAGTTATATCTTCCCGGCTCTCATATTATTTCCCGTGCATTTGTAAGAAAATTTGTGTTGATACAGCGTTCCCTGTGTTTATACACTTCCGTCAAGTCTTTTGCTGCTCCACATTATAAAGGAGAGAAAGATTACACCGCCATCAAATATATTTACTTACAGTTCTGGTATGTACGTGAAGCCGTCGTTTCGGCACAGGAAATATTCTGTGTCAGTTTATTAAGAGCTTTGTGTGAACCACTGTGAAGTGAAGTGTTTGTGAATTGTGCCACAAAAATACCTTTTCGATTAGTTCCTGTATCACGGTAAATAATTTTACCATTCAATCTGTAGCTTGTGAAGGAGCTAACGTTGGCACATATCGTCTAGCAACCGTGAACTTGGTTGTTTGCCAATGTGAACTTTCCCCGACTCGTCACCAGTTCGTTTTGGTTAAAAATAAATTAAGAATTACGTTGTTGTAACGTCATTTCACATTAGTGAAAAGCTTTGTAATAGTATATTACCTAGTTGGAATTTGGTATTTGTTAAATTATTAACGTAAACGTTAAATAGTTGCAATCTATCGTTTTTGCCAGGTGTTACATTGTGGTAACACATAAACTACTACTTCGTTTCAGATATCTTAGTTTTATCCATCTGTACTTGTAAAATTTACGCTCCGATGTGCCATCTGTGGTACACGTAGAAAGTTACACCTATCCTACAGCCGTACCTGTAATGTAAAAATTCAATAATATCTGTACAGGATTATATCTGCAATAGAATGTAGTCTGGTGTGTGTACTACTGGTGGACACCAACGGCTACTGGCAAAATCTGCAACGTACCACCAGTGGCGCACGCTGTCGTGAACTCCTTCTTAAGTGTTTAGATGGTAAAATAAACAATGTCAATTCTTTTGAATGCTTGGAATCATTTAAAATACAATTCTAAATCATGAGTAAGTAAAAACATTACCCATGATCAGGCAAGAGGTGCAGAAGAGAGTCGTAAAGTAATAGATCGCGCGTGCACTAGTACTTTTCAGTGATGGTTATCCGAGCCAGAACAAAAATTACCTAATGATTAACTTTTTGTACTTTCGGGTCCACGGGTTTAAGCTGTTTAAAAAAATTTTGTATTTTCTCTCTGTACGAGGACATTCACCACTACCAAACGATCAAAATTTTAGTGTCATAGAAGCTGAAATGAGAAAACATGACATAAAAGTACAGTCGGAATGGGACGAGTTAATAAAATCGGCAAGAACAAATCCATCGCCATTTAATGTAGTCAACGCTACACAGGACATTTTCTTCAATATGTCTGAAGCTTTAGCACCTTATTTTATGAAAAAAGCAAAACTGTCTATGAAACTGGAAACTGTAAGATTAATAAAAGTGTCATCTGAAGATGCACATCTTAAGGTGGGCTGTAGACATCCATTAAGGATCTTTCAAGCAGTGTTTGGTTTCTGTGTAATCAAGGTCACTGCTCACAAGAAAACGTGCGAACTATACTAAGCTATACTACCCAAAAATAAAAAAAATGTATAGCTTACTGTTTAAAAAACTTTATATGACGTCATAGCTTGAAAGCGCATAACGTCACAAACAAGTACAGCACTTTAAAACATCGAAATATAAAATAAAAATTGACGTGTTTTAGCGTTTCTCAAAAATATCATTCGTTTTGATTTTATTCCATAAGTAGTTTTCGCACTGTATACTCAACATATTTAAAAGCTAGAGATAATAGATTGACTCAGTAATTTGAATTAAGTTTATTTTTAATTCCTGTAAAATTGCACTTTTGTGACTATCGCTATTTTTGTAAAAACCTCGTCAATTGCTAAAAGCGTACTACCATACCAATTGTAAAAATTTGATAAAAACGTCAAAGCTGTCAGAGGAAAAGATGGAGAAATTTTAAAAAAGCTTTAAAAAACTGTTTGATTCGAGTTCGTGTAAGTGTAGTAGCTTTGAATTGTGTAGTTGTTGCAAAGATCAGAAGCTCCCAAAGGAAGAACAAGCTTTTTTAGTCGATCAAAGATCAAACAGAAAAATGGTTAGAAAAAATATTGATTTATAGTCCAGTAATCCAGGTACTCAGAAGGGCTCGATGGATGCAAAATTTGGCAAAGTTTTGATATTTTTCATTCTTGATGTCGTTTGAGGTCCTCACCTCAAAGTTTGCCAACAAAATGTCGTGACGGAATCGTCAAAAACGCGAAAAACCACAAAATTTTGGAACTTTTTTTGGTTTTCTGCTTATTACATCATAGCGGTGCATTCTAGAAAAAAAGTCACTATATGATAAATTAAAGAGCATAAAATTCCGCAAACAAGCCAGAGAAGACGCTAATATCCTCATCATAACAACCGCTCTCTCTTTAGCACCATCGAATGAATCTGCGACAGTAGTGGAAGAGAACGTAGACTTTTTGGTGATCTTAATTGGTCTTTGTACTCTAAGCCAAAACAACGTTTTGTTCTTGAAACCAGGAAAAAGGAAGGTACGTCAAATCCTGTATGATCCTCATCTTGCAGCTGACAAAATTATATCAGACCATATATTATTTTTACATGGGATTAGTGGATGCGACACTACATCTGCATTATTCAATCAGGGGAAGATAAAATTTCTCAACGTCGCACACTGGGGCAAGAGCCCTCTAAACATGATATCAAATATTCCAAGTAAATTGAGTGGTAGTAAGGTGATGAGTTTCTAAGATAATGCTAAATAAAACATAAATAAATTTATATAGAACCAAATTTAACCAAACAAAAATATAAAAAATACAAAAATAACGCAGTTAATATAATAAATTAAATTAATAAAATAAATTTATTATAAATTACTTATATGTATATATCTGTAATTAGATTTCATCTTCCGAGTCTGAAAAAGCTTTACTACTGCCAGGACTGCCTGATTCTTGTTGTGCAGGTAACAGCATAGCTAAAACTTCCTTCGGAAAATGTTTTGATTTTCTTTTGGGAAGTGGCCGGAAACCGGTGATGATCGGGTCAGATGAAATAAGAAGGCGACAAAAAATATCTTCATTTGTCTTGACCCGATCACACTTTCTCGAAAAGTCTTCTCTAAATCTTTTCAGGTCCTTGTTACGGGCCTCTTGGGCTTCCTCCGATAACTGACCAATTGGTAACAAAGATGTCTCGACAACTTTTGGTCCATGAATAAGAAGCTTGTGTACTGTAGGCCGCATGCAGTACCACGAGTATTCTCTGACGTATAATCTGGCAGTATCTATGCAGAGTGTTTCAAATTTTACCGGATCAATACGAAATCCGTTTGAAAGGGTAATCAATATAATATGAAATTTTTTTATTAAATCACGATCTATTCCTGTTATAGACGCCGATATATCACAGTTTTCAAAAAATCTCCTCGCGGTGTTTCCGTCGTTACTGCTTCCAAAGCCTGGTTTAGGCATGTCTACTAATAAACCCATTTTGTCGCGAAACTCTTTCTGAATTCTGCTTTTGTTCTTAGAAACCATTGTCTTTGCTTCTTCACCGCGTGCCTGCCATGGCCAAGGCACTCAAAGCACCTAATCCAACCATAAAGTATTGACAGTCCAAATTGCAAATGGGAAGACTGAATTTTCAGTTTCAACACTTTATCTATTTCATTGAACTGTTTTGAAATTGCGTCACACAAATAACATTTTTGTGTGGCTTTTGTATCTATTAACGCGTTACAAATCTTTCCGTCAATTAATCACAGTAGATTGTAATAAGTTGATCTGATTGTCACTATATGATTTTTCTGTTGTGGAAAGTTCAGTGGTTTTTCTTTTATATTGCATCCTTATTAATCGGCAGTATCTTGTAGAGGATGGGCGAGGATTTTGCCAAAAAATAGTTTCACTGCACTTTAGGTCCCCTTTTATTAATTGCAGTGGAACGAGAGAAGATAAAAAAGTCGAGGAGTCAGTAGCTTCACTTTTGCTGTGCTTTTGCTTGTAAGAATTCAAGCCAGAACTCCCATCGAATCCCCACTTATAGACCAATTCTAATTCTAAATTATTTAAAGAAGATATCTGAGAGATTATTACTTCATTAAGATATTTTACCAAACGACTCGCTGTGTGATCCAGACGTGCCTGTAATTTTACTTCAATGCAATTTTTACTTGAGGTTATATATTCTGATTCTGGATAACACAATTTTTTGGCTTTTTGCACAATTTTATAAGAAGAAAATCTCTTTATCTTTAGATCTAATAATTGGGCATTGATTTTGGGACAGTTTTGCTTCTATCTTTTAGGACTTGTTGTAGTGATCTCTTTAACTAATTTTGAAGCCTCAACTCGACCATCTGATCGTAAGCTCATTTGCGCAGCGTTGAAAAGCTCGTCAGCCAAATAGTTTTGTCGTAGTTGTAGAGTTCTCATACGTTTGCTACAATCAGAAGCTTCATCAAATAATAATCTTTCACGGCCTCTTTTCTTTTCCAAGAGTTCATTGTATAATGGGAACTTGATTGTTGCGTTAAGCCAGCTTTCATTCCTATTAACAAATTTCTGGTATGTTCTGTTTGATTCGTTCCGTTTTTGTTTAAATTGAGATGTAAAATTGCTAATAATTTGATTAACGACTCTCTTTTCAGATTCGGAACATTTACACAAATTCCGAAGTTGTTCTTTAAGAAAACTCAACTGTTTTTCAACATTCTTTAGACCTGTTTGCCTTATTAGCTTAACTAAGTCATTTGTAGATAGATACAAATTATTTTTTTCAGTATCTAAGGTATTTTCTGAAACCACAAAAAAAACTAAAATTATTTCATTTAATTTAATCCAAGCTGCTATATTGTACTTTATTACTGTGTTTTAATAAAATCTTGAATTGTAATTGTTGAAAAATTACTTGTACCCATAAAAATACGATATATGTAATTGAGGTTGGTATTGCGTAGGGAAGTGGCCCCCACTTTTGTTTTGGGCTGTGCGCTCCATTTTCATTCTGTGAGTTTTTCATATAGTGACTTTTTCTTTAGGATGCACCGTTGTGACGTTATAAGCGAAAAACCAAAAAGTCCCAAAATTTCGTGTTTTTTTTTGTTCCGTCACGAAATTGTATTGTCAAACCTCAGATTCGAGTTCAGCACTCCAAAAGACAATAGAAATAAAAGAGATCAAATCTCCGCCAAATTTTGCATCCATCAAACACGTGGTTACTGGACTATTAACAGCAACTGGAAAAAGAGAAAACTAATAAAGAGAAAAATGAAACTAGAAGCGTATGTATGAGGAAGATCCTTTTTACGAAAATCTCGATATTTCCGAAGAGTCACAAGATTGTAGGGAAGAGGTTTTGCCGTAATGTTCATCGACACCAACTTTACAGAAGAAACGGTCGCTTAAAAATTTGTCGAGAGTTTGTGATCGTTATGGAATATCACAGCTGCAGCTGCTGTCGCTTCTACTGTACTACAAGATGTAAAGAGCATTAACGAAGTAATTGATAAGTCAAGATTACGACGGGCCAGACAAGAATTACAATTAGAAACTTTAACCAAGGACCAAGTATTCCTGCTTTGTGCTTTGATGGGTGAAGAGATAAGACTTTAAAATTGTGGCTAAAGGAGGAAAGAAATACCGGTTAGCAACATTTGAAGAACACATTTCAGTTCTCAAAGAACCAGGTTCGATTTATGACATTTATGTTGTTTCAAGTCAAGGAATAGCTAAAAGATTAGAATTTGCAATCCATGAAACACTAACTTGCCGGCAGCACATATCTCTACAGGATACAGTGGCTATAGGATGTGACGGAACTGTGACAAACTCGGACAAGTCCTACCGCTATTAAAAAAACTTTTAAATAGACCTCTTCAGTGGATTGTTTGCCTTTTACATATGAATAAATTGCCCTTAAGACTATATGGTACAAAAATAGGACCTACCACTTATTTTGTTAGTGGAAGGTTGGGAAAAATAGAAGGTATATTACCAGATATTTCTGATGTCAGAGACTTTAGTTCTGAACAACGTTACCTGGGTGATATTACATCGGCATAAGTGGCAAGTGTCTTCCTGATTCGGCTAATTGTTTCCCAAGAGAAATGTCTCCCGCCAGGTGGTTGACAAAGTCCAACCGGATTATGCGGTTATATGATTCAACTAATAAACCGATAAACAAACTGAAACAACTTGCTACTTTTGTAGTAAAGCTTTACGCTCTAATTTGGTTTGAAATTAAAGCACATCAGTCGTGCAAAAATAGGGCAAGACATTTCTGGAAACTGATATTTAATTCCTGATATCTTCCACAAGAATTGAAAAAGGTAGTCGATCCTGTTATCAGGCGCAATGCGTTCTTTGCACACCCAAAACACTTGCTATTGCCTATGCTATCTGATGAACAGAAACATGTAAGAAAACTAGGCTAAGCGCATTTTAAAGGTAAAGAAAACGCCTAATTCTAGACATCTTCGGGTATTCGAAATACCAAAAATTAATTTAAATGCCTCGTTTTATATAGATTTGATTGACTAGCAACAACAATATTCTCAACTGCCAATGCTTCGCGACGTTTCCTTTCCCACTTGCACCGCTTTGTGATAATTTACATTGCAGTTACCAACTACGCTTGTTGCAAAAGATATCAGTGAAAGCAATTTTGGAAAGAGAGGATGGTGACTGTACCACTCGGACAACTTTTTCCTATCCTCTTCATCCCTAGTTTGTCATGATGTGCGTTCGTCTACATGCTGTTCTCCTGTTGAGAACTGCAATCCAGTAAAATCCTTTAATAAGGAGCACATGGAAGTAGCTATAACTATTCCATCAACTCACTTATCCCCCTTCTCCTTGTCAGCTTGCCAGAGCCCTTCAGAGACCGCATAAGGATCTGTTCAATTGTCATATCAGATCAGATATTGTAAAGTATCTCTTTTGAGTAAAAGACCACGCATATTCTGCAGGTATAAATAAGCACACTTGGCATACTGTAAGTGGCCAGTAGCATAAAAAAGGGAATCATTTGCTGGACACCGCAGAGGTGAGGCTCCCAATCACCGGAGCGTTCTGCTACAATGAAATGTTTCACAAGAGAAACCATGTGAAAGTACTGCACCTATAGGGTGGTAGTGGGTCAATTTTCTTTCGAGGTGTTCAGCTCATTTTTTAATTTTTCTTGGAGGGAACGCAGCTGAGCACTGTCCTTGAATACATATTGGGTCAACGTCTTATCTTTGTCAACATTTCAGTAATTTTAGTGACCTCATTCAAGACCTTCAAACTGTTTAGAATAATTTGGGTTAAAACAGTCTCAGCAAGCAGGTATCCTTGTAAAGCTCTGCTAGATGTATGTCCAGTCAACATCTTGTCAACAGAGTTAGCTGCAAATATCGACCAGGTGAAATCCACCTAGTCTAACTAAAACAGAAGTTATCACAGGGTCGCTTGGACATAAAGTCACATTTCTCGGGCTTTAATATAGAGTGGCAGATAGAAAGTCACGTAGCAAGTCCTCATCCTCTGCTGCTGACATTCTTGAGCTGTATACTTGAGAGCTGTATAAATAGTATTATAGTGAGTTGGAGGCGTTTACGGATTTATTTCTTAATGATTTTTGAATTTTGCAACGAGACATATTCTCAATATTATTAAGATTCTGGCGGTACAATTAAGTAATGATGTATCGTCAGGTACTTATCAATGATGATTAAAGAGACTATCAATCCATGCTTTATTAGTTCGGCTGGTATTCCTCCAGCACCTCAAGACTTGCAATTCTTTAATTGTTTAACTTTAGTCTGAACATGTTCGGCTGTTACAATAATGTAGTAGCAGTTTCCGTAATAGGTACATATAAAACTTTAATGTCCTTCTTTAAAAAGGTTAGCAAAGTAATAGTTCCAAGATTCTATGCTAATAATGTCTACATACTTTAGCTTTTTCTTTCAATGGTGCTTTTACGCTTTTGATAAATTTCTATATCTCTGTACGTTTGCCTCCTACATACATATCTCAGAGCATTTCTGTTTTCACCCCTTATTTCTTTCTTCCCTTATTATCCTTCCTGTTTCTTTTTATATCTGTCAATATGCCTGTTTGGTCCGCAAGAGGTAATTGATTTCCGGTCTACAACTCATATCTTCCCTTCTAGTAGTTACAAACTTCCCAGAGGGCCGCTAAATGGTACAAGCAAAAATTATGAGCATCTGTTGCTAAAGAACACAACAACTATAATAAACGATGTTTGGTAATTCATATCACATAATTACTGATCAGGGTACGGCATTCAAGTAGGCCTAATTCAAATAATACTGCGAGGTCGAAGAGGTCAGACATATAGCAGTCATCACAAGCCTATCCAGAGCTAACAGCCAAGTCAAACGTACAGCTAAATGAGGCCTTTGGAAGATCTCTTTCAAAGTGTTTGGTGTAAGAGGCCCGCAAGATAAAAAAGTTATTGGAAGAAGAAATCATCAACAATTTAGAAGACTTGCGTAGTAGAGAAGCCAATTACAGAAAATATAGGAAGGAAGCGTAAAGATTTAAATATTTCGATCCCTGCAAGATCACCAAGGTGAAGCCCAACAACATCTTCTTAAACGTATCTGGTCTACTAAGTTTCTTATGAACACTAATGAGAGCTTCCTGTTTACTACGGTATTTTTTGAATAAATTACTTCGAAAATTAAAAAAATTATTGATGATCTGCAGAAATTAACAAGAAAGTTTTAAGCAAACAAAGTCTTCAATTAGCATACTCATTACGGTTCAATTATTAAATTTCATAAACCCCAGATTAAGAAAGCGCTGCTCTGCTAACGTTTCGCATCGCTCTAATAAAATAACCAAGTAACAACCTTAACTTCCATCGAAAGTTTACTTCAATTTATAAAATCGTAAATAACATCCGAAAAGAGCTTTTCTACAGATTTTAGTACCTCTTCAAATGTCAAAGAGAAAATAAAATTGAGTTTTACATCAGTAAACAAATTCTGTAACAAAGGAAATTTCAACAAAAATAATTCAATCAACAACATGTGTCGGAGGGTACATTTTCTACGCGAGTAGACGTATATTTAAGATAACCCGACAACTGACCCTATCTGAAAATTCTATGTAACAGCTTATCGAGGAGAAGTGTAGGATTTTCGGCTGAATTACAAGACGGGTTTTGCCGAGGTTATACACGTGTTTCTAAACATTACTTTCTGTAGGAATGTTGACTGTATATTTGTGGAGAAAATCCGATAAACAATTTAAATAAATGTTAGTAAATTATTAAAATTGTTAGTGCTTAGTAATAATTTTATTATTTTCTGTAAAATTTTACTTTTGCACTTCAAATGAAAT